>APFE030057401.1:0-11545 GCA_000404065.3 Pinus taeda
GTTTACAAATATTTTAATCAAAATATATTTCAAAAATACAAATCTAGAGTTGAATTTTATCCTTTGATTTATATTTTGTTTAATTTAATAAATTAATTTTCAAATAAAACACACAATTCATTTAAAAAAATATACAACTTTCCTTTTAAACATGCTAAAGATGTATTTTTCAAGGTGCTTATGTTTCCTCCAATTACAAAAGTGAATTGTAATAAGCCTTGGTAAATTTATATTATGAAATTTTTAATTGAATATATAATTGCCCCTAACAACTCAAAGTCGGTCAAGTGATGTGACATATGACAGTGTAAATATTTATTTTTATTAATAGAAAAAATTTGGCTTTTTGCGTTATAATTCTTGAAAAATTATTAAAGGCTTACATGTGATATTATACTTCTAATTCACATGGAAGGAGTTATTCCCAAGAAGAGGCAAGATAAAAATTAAACAAAAATGTTCTTCTTGCTAGAGTTTAATTGTTCGTTTTGCAGACTACCAAGAAAACACATGACTGAAAATAAAAATGTAATGGGTAAAACTCACTTAAACAGATTGTTGGAGATAAAATGGGTTGTATAAAAGATAAGCGTATATTGGGAAAGAATGATTGTACTCATACCACAAAAGTAGCAAGATGATGCTAAGGGTCAAGGAAATGTCAATTGGGAAATGACTACTATTTGTTCTCCTGGGAAGTAGGAGATAGAGCTTTGGGGGAATTAATTGGACATAGTTCTTGTTAGAGGAATCAAATATCACTTTAACTTATTTCCAACAAGGAAATCTTAGATAGTTATTCTTAAAAAATAATATACTTGAATGTGTGCAAAGATGCAAAAGGATATTATAATAATAAATTAAAGAATCTTGTTTCGATGGATAAATATATAAACATGCACAGTAACCCTTATTCACCTTATAAAAGTATAGTCTGTTGTAAGCTACTACAAAAGACTATTGGAGGTAATAAAAATAAATTTATACATACGTTTAACTTGTAGAAAAATAGATGTATACCTAGTTTAGCTTCTATAGATCAAAAGGACCTGGAATCATAATCGATTGGCCCATGGAACAAGCGAGCATTGGATAAAGTATTACTAGGGCCTAAAGGACAACCTTTAAAAACTCCCATGGCAAGTGTTCAACACACCTATTGCCTAATTTTCATATTATCTTCTTCAAATAAAATGATAGTAATAGTAAATTATATAAAATCATTATGTAGAAACAACATATATATAGTTGACATGAATATTTAATGTGTCCTCATAGAATATAAATAGAATAAATATCATAGTATTGCAAAACTTTGATGGAATGACTTCATTACACACAGTAACAAGTAAATAGATTGTATAAATTGTTCTTATGAATAAAAAGAAATATTTACATTGTTGGGGCTATAAGACAATCAAAACCATTTTCTCATAATTAAATATTCTCACTAACAAAGAGAGGGTAAATCGCTTGAATTGAAATCGATATACATGTACTGTTCTGAGTGTCAGGCCTTTTGGGAAAAGCCCTAGCTACTTTTGGGTTTTCTTTACACTCAAACAACATCAAATTTCCTTGTAGCCAACATCAAGTGAAAATAAGAACCGACATTGAAACCCTCTAAAGAGGAAGTGTTTGATAAGCACTTGAAGGCCAAACAGTAGACAAAAAAAACTTGCATAAATTTTGACCCCAAAACAATGTCACAAGATAACCCACGTTAGTTGTAGACTAACCTACACACAGAAGAAAGGAATTCCTTAGTTTGGATTGGAATCACAATAAATTAATCAAGCAAAGAACATTATAGAGTGTTTTAAGATAAGTAGAGTCTAACGTTAGTAATATAGATGACATCCTTCAATCTGATACTTTGTTGTAGATGGAATAACATTAGTATTGTACGTATATGCTTGTACAAAGAAAAATTATACCTAGATGAGAATCAAGTTACAATATAATTATAGAGTTAAAATAATCAAAATCTTGTATAATATTGGAAGGAACTCCATGTATGAAGCGTAGTTCATTTCGAAATTGTTGAGAAAAATAGAAACGATGCTGAAATCCTTCGAGGGAACCGTAACCAATGTATGATAGATTGCAACCAAAAAGTTAGAAGTAAATAATTACAATAATATACCCAATATGAAAAAATGGCTATACTATAACAAACATAAGTGAATGTAGAGGGACCAAAGACCTTGTGATGGCTTACTGAAGGATTTCATCCATACCACATTTTACAAGGAGTCTTTTTCTAAGAGCGTGAGATGGAAATAAAATTTTCACATAAATTTCACATAGAATCACATCATCCCAAAACATCAATGTTCTATTTTTGAAAATCCTCATTGAGTAAACTATATTGAATGTAGTAATGTTCATTTTTTTAACTACCTAGTTTTGTTGAGAATTGTATGCAACTATGCTCTGATGTTGAATGCTATGTTTGCCAAGATATTTTTCATATTCATTAGAGCAAATTATCTTCCATTAACAGTATGAAGAGAGCCAATATGTGATTATGCTTCATATCTAATCCATACATGAAAATCCTTAAAAGTTTTGAAAGCTTGAGATTTACTTTTCAATAAGTGCAACGAACACATTCCAATGTAATCATCAAAACAATTCTTCGTACATTTATTTTCATTAGCATAATGAGAATTCATAGGAGCACACAAATTAAAATATATATGTCCAACTTTTCTACATGAATAAAGGGGCCTTGCTAGCGAATTGGAATAAGGAACAATATATTTCTTAGATTGCTAGTGAAAGTGAACAAGGAGAAAATTATATCAACAATAATAGGAGATAAAGAATAAGTTAGAAATGATTATGCATAGCTATAGACCCATACAAATAAGGAAGTGGTAAATCCCACATATATTTAGTAGGGTACTCAATTAACATATTTAATGCTTAAAGTAGTTAGGTATAACAAAATAAATATGTTGAGTTATCATTGTCTACGAATTAAATCACCCTTGAAGTGGAAGGGAAAGACTAAGTAGAGCGGAAAATGAGATAATATTTATGGATAGTGTAGAGATCTTGGTATAATAAACAATGTTCCAATGTAAATAAGCTTGATAATTTTCCACGTAGTAGAGAATTTTTTGGGGCATAATATTTAGAGTGGGTTAATATTCCATGATTTTCCAAAATAAAAAATAAAAAGTACTTGTTGATTTTGACATTTTATTTATTTGCTCAAAGTTTATACTTTAAAATTATTTTAACTTGAAAATCATTAGAGCTCTCAAAAATTTTACGAAAATATCATTAAAAATTTTACATTATGCATCTTAGGGAGTACTAATGTTAGACAACGTTTATAAGCTTTAAAATAAATTTCCATCATTGAAATTTTTTCTACTATATAGGACCCTTTCAGAAGAAAGAAAAAACATGGCATTGTTGTGGAAATATATATGAAAGAATTAAGTATAAGAGAAGAATAGCATAAGACATTTTTTAATAAAACTATTATATTTGGAATAACTAACAAGGAATAATGTTGTGGGTCATTTAATGTTTGCATGTTGCAAGGCTTTTTGACATAGTACGGACAAAAATCCTCAATTTGAAGGGTGTGTACATTTCATGAGATTTCTCTTTGAAATGATGAAAGATAATTTAGGATGCATAAATGTAATTATATTGCACTTTAGTGAAAGAAACAATGAATGCTTCTTTTATTTAGTTAAAGTTTTTTATGCATGTACAAGTTTGTTTCAGCTTCAGGGTTTCTTTTGATCACAAGGAGAACTAAGGAATTTGTACATATATAATAAAAATATGAACATTTTTAGTACAAGAGTTGCAATAGGAGGTGATGTAGGTGTTACCTATCCTAAAAAATTTGTACTATTCAACAATTATCTCCTCTTAACGAAAAGTATTACCTTTCCCATTGAGTGTATATCTATTTTATTAGATTTCATATATTTTAATGTTTTTCCTAAAATATATTTATTAACTAGTCAATAACCATCAAAAATATATTTTCATATTTTAATACACTCTCTTCCAAATCATGTGGAAGGTTAAATAATGAAGTTAGAGAAACATTAATATGTGTATAATGATTTCAATATATTTTGGTTTGTATCCTTTAAATTCGATTCCTAAAGAAAGAAATGAGAACGCATTCGAGATTTCCATAATTTTAATAGAGAAGTATTTCATAGACTCTAAATATCAATGAAAGTTAGTGAAATCCATTGCATTGAACTCAACAATGCCTTAGATTTCAATACAAAGCTCAAATTTAACTTAAATTGATTACAAAAAAAAGAAACAAAAAAAAAAATATTAAAAAATCATATTACAAACATATATATATATATTATATATTAAATAAAAATTAATATATTATGTATATTAAAATAAATATCAGTGAATAAAAAAAGATGAATACATAATTTACAAATCTCAAATACATATAAATAAATTTGTGAAAACATATTTATGATTCCTTAATTTTGTTATATTGATAGTGTGTATAGCTTATAATAGGATTTCTATAATTTTAATTTAATTATCAAAGATCAATAGGTTGATGCTAGAGATTCATTAATCAATAATTAATGTTTTTAATATTAGTCATTAAGAAGGTTGATATTGATTTAAAATGTAGTTATGATCTCTATTCCTTCTCAATTTAATTGAAAAAATTGTTTGAAAATTAATTTAAAATATACTATATATAGAATATTGTCAGTATAAAATTATTTATTGGTTTTGTTATAACTATTGAGACCATATAATTAAATGGATGGAAAATTTCTATAGCCATCAAATTATGATAAGAATCAAAACACTAAACCCATTATATCTATTGCATTAACCAAGATTAAAAAATTCATAAAAGTTACTAAACTATATTATATTATTATTATATTATTATTTATTATTATTATGGAGTTATATAATATATAAAAATATGTTTATCCATGTAGTTTCACCTCACTATTATTATGGAAATCCTTTAATTGGAAACATTTCTTTTTACATTACCATGGCTTAGAAATACCACATTCCCAATATGATGTGTTGCTATGTGATTTCCTTAAATTAATTAATTTGGGATAATTTAATTAATAGAGTATACCTAATTTTGACAGACATTTAATCATTGATATGTCAATATTACCATGAATATTCCAACATATTCCATACGGTTTAAATATCTACGATGAACATAATAATTAAATTATAACTATGGAAGATCTATTCTTACTATGAGCATAATTATAGTAATATCTATTTTGTAATTTATTTCCAATTTAAGTTAAAAGAAGAAATTAACATTAAATTAAGACAAACTAGGGAAGCCATATAAATGAAATGGATCTAACTGCAAATAAAATTCAATCCATGATAACCATCAAAATGGGTACCCTATGATTCCTATCACATTTCATAGATTAGAAAAACAACAGAAATTATCTAAGTTATAACTTTATTACAAATTATATTGTGGTTATTTATAAAAATAAATAAAATTGCATGCATATTTCAACAACAAAAAAATCTTAGCTTAAAATTTTAGCGGTGAAATACGTTAATATTACTATGAATGCTCCAACATATTCCATGGGCTTTAAATATCTTTCATCAACCTAATAATTAACCTATAACTATGGATATTAGCATAATTATAGGCATATATAAGGTGTGTTTTACCGTCTTATGTACTAATGGTTGGACTATAAAAGGTGGATCATTAATTCTTATTGGAATGTTTATATTATGTTGTTCTATTTCCTAGTTGTAACATTCCAACCAAATCTCCATTTTGTGTTGTTCTCTTTATATATGAATATTGTTAATATCCAACTTAATATGTCATCAAACGTAGAATGCTTGGATAAAAATTTGTCTGATTGGATCGGGTTTTTTTTCTCCTGTTGCGTTCAGTCAACTATCCTTGGTCCTCTATCTATGATGAGCTTCCTTCTATGTTGAGTTTTTCTAGAGTCGATTGTTTATGTTCCCGTGTTTGCTGAACTACCGTCATTTTGTATAGTAATCTTTCAATGCATACATATTTTCCATGTCCAAGAAATTGCAAGACATCATGCCCAATAGATTATTCTAGAAATTGTTCTAATTTTCTAGGCTTCTTTTGTTTTCTACCCTTTATAGGGTATCCTCAATTTTTTTTATGTAATTAAGTGTAGATTCTATTGTTGTTGTGGGTCTTCTAGTTGAATACCTAGAAATATTTCATTCCCCTTTATTGATATGATTACTTCCCTATTGTTTTTCAACTCCGTGAGTCCTTTCTTGCAATATTCTTATGAGATTATGTCAGAGGTACTACTTAGAGGTCAAATTTAAATGGTTGTGTATAATTGTTCTTCCCTTTCTTCTTCTAGTTCAGCATCTGGAAGGAGTAAAAATATATCACCTTGTTCTTCTCGAGCTTGTGGTGGAATTAGCAATATTATGTTAGATTATTAACTGGTCATATATATATTTGGTCAATTGTAGGTTGATACAAAATCTCTTCTTGGTCTACATCTAAAGAGTCAACATATCGAACTTAGATTATTTATAGGGGTAATTCAATGTGTGATGATGCAGGAATTTTTTTTTTGTATGTGGAGGTACTCTCTATCTATTGTAAGATTTTTAAAGTTTTCCAGAGGGCTAACTAGTGAAGCTTGTTTCATGTCTAGCCAAATTAGGAAAGATGGGAACCATGGACTTATTAGAATTTTCACATTCATACCAGTTCATATTCAGCATGTCACCAATGTTTTCCTAGTTGTATATTTTTTCCGCCGTGATCATTTGCCCAATTTATTGTAGAATAATGAGTTTAATGCTAGAGACTCTCCCTACTCATGCAAAATGACTCCCCCTCGTAAAGAAATATTTAGAAATAAGAAAAGAATAATTGAGATATCAAAAAATTAATTTCATAATACTTATATTTAACATAGTAATATAAACACAATTTAGTAAATTAGAATTTTTTATAATTTTGAAATACATATAACTAATATAGAAAAAAAAATATCTATACTTGAATAATATTAATTGATGGAAGGAATAATAGTTGAAATGAACTTTGGACACCAACATTAAGACCTTAAATGATCTACAAAATATACACTGTCATTGTATCATCTAATGGGTGAAATGTGAGTACTCGTCAAGATCATTACCATACGTTGACTCTTCAAAAGTGCGTTTTGGGTCAATATTGATAATTGAAACCATTACCATATGTTGGTTCACAAAAGTAATTTTTGGGTCAATATCGATGATCAAAATATCAGCTCCAAAATACACAACAATTATTATATTCCTTTCTTATGGAATTGAATTTGGAGTTACACTTCATTCAACTTTATGAGTGTTATGCCACATTAAGTAAATAAAAGTTATAGTTTTAATGTTATAGTTAATGTGTTAGATATTAATACTAATGTGTGTTGTAAATTTCAAGAATTACAATGTTGATCATAAAGTGTACTGTGTTGTAAAATTTCAAGAATTACAATGTCATGATCATAAAGTGTACTAGGGGTCATAGTTTCTAGAATTCATTGTGTTCTAAAGATCATACTCCACTATGGTTTAATTATTTTTAGAGTTAGTCCCTTAAGAATTTTCAAGTGTCATTGTTTTTTTATAGTAATAGTTGTGAGAGGTTGTATAATGGAAGGGTTTGTAATTATCTAAGAGTATGACTGATCACATTAAATTAGTGGCTATGGGTCATATTAGTCTTTTTCCATTCATTATGGTTTTTCATTAAGGGCCACATATTGTATCATACATTATAGTGGTGAGCGTGGTCAAAGGTTATATTAAGTAAAGGGAACAATTTTGTGGGGGTTATATATAGTTCCAATATATAGAAATAGGAATAATAATAAATTCATTAAACAGTGAATTTATAGATTACATATATTAATATTATTTTTAATAGATCAAAATATTTTCTGGTAAACCCAATGTGTGTTTCCTTATTAATTTCCCTCATTGTTTCTAATCCAATAACTATTTGGTTGCACCTAACAACCTGGTGATTCTGTGCTAGGTTTTTGCATACTCCTAGAGTATTTGCAAGGCTCTTAGAATATTTGAAAAAAATAGGTCTTATCAAACTTTCAAATAAATATCTTATTTATATATTTATCATTCAGATTTTCCAACCTTAAAGTATTTAGAAAAAACTGTAAATTAATTTTTTTTCAATTACTAATGAAGAGCATTGTTAATCCATGACTTTAATCCAGATGATTATTAATCTATATGATTTTATGTATTAGTTAAAAAAGTTATTTTATTAGTGAAAAATGTTATTAAGCCATATGAATTTTAATATTTTTTTTTCTTATTTAACAACTTATCCTCAAATTTTATTTTGACAAATTTATTATGTAGCAAAAAAATTATGTATAATTACTTTCACTCATTTTGGTAATTGTGTGAATTCAAACAAAGTAGGATAGTGTGAGTCACTGAGATAAAGATTGACATTTCAGATTTAAGAATTAACTTTGTGCTTATTATGTGCACTTTGAAGAAACCAATTTACACATTGAGTTTTTAAATATCACCATTACTTTTTTAACTTTGAAATTGTCTTTTTTACTACAAAAGAAATTAAATACAGGGTTTTTCTAACTTTGAAATTACCATTTTTTAATTAAAAAAATAAATGTTATTTTAAAATTTAACTTTTAATTTTTTACTTTGTCATCAACAGTTTGGTCTTTCTTACTTTGAAATTGCCAAAAAATTTTTTACCTCTAAAGGCAATGGAATGAGATTAGAGTGAAAATGGTATCAACTATTTAGTTTTTATTTCTTTCAAATTGCCAATTTTTTACCTCTAGACGCAATGGATGAGTCAGATTAGACTAAAAATGGTATCAAGGTCAAGTGGGTGGGCACCAAACTCACAAAGGATGATAGACGCGGGGGCTATCTATTTGCATCCGATGAAACACCACAAGGAAGCAATTAACAATCTTTTTAAATTTAACTTTCAATCTTTTACTTTACCTTTCTTTAAAATTTAAACGTAATTATTTTGCTTTTTTTTTTATATAACGGTTTGCTTTTTTGGTGGACTGCTATTACTTTTTCTTTTTCAAGCTCTCACTAAAATTAACATTCTACTTTCTAAATTTGGGTAACTTTTTTCTTTTATGAGCGGTTTTCTTGAATTCGATCCGTTTCTTTTATAGCCGTTTACTCATCGTTACACACGGATTTCACAATAGCAATCTCTCCGTGCCAATATGCCATGATTTTCTTTATTTTCTTGATGACGGAAACAATGGGCATGACCAATTGTTCGCTGATAGTGTTTTCATTGGTAACGTCAATGTTGTTTCCTTTGTATCTTTGTTGGGAAAGCGTCACACTGGATATATGATATCATGGTCGTGTGTTCGATCCGTATCTTTGATGGAATATATAAAGATTGTGCATCTTTGAAGGTCGTGTATCTGTGTTGGGAGAGCGTCACACGGAATATTTGAAGATTGTATGTTTGATCCTGGCTCAACGCACCTAGAACTTCATAACTCTACATCTAGATTGAGCGTCAGATGAATATTTTTGAAGGGCGTGTGTCTTTGTTGGGAGACCGTCAGACTGAGCATACGAAGGTAGTGTGTTCGATCTGTATCTATGATGAAAGAGCGTCAGACTGAGAATACGAAGGTGGTGTGTTCGATCTGTATCTTTGTATCTTCTGAATATCTTTGAAGATTTTTGAAGGTCGTGTGTTCGATCTGTATTTTTGTTGGAAAAGATTGTGTGTTCGATCCACCCTCAACGCACCTAGCACCTCATAACTCTACTTCCATTAACGCTGGAGGTAAGTAGCCATTTCTGTCAATTCGAATTATGTTAATATTCTTGAGTCATGCCTCTTCATCTTCGATCTTCGTTTTAAAGTCTGGTTTATAATTTTTTCTACAACTATGGATATTGTTCCTGGATAATTTTTTCTACAGCTACGGATAAAGTTTATGGATAATTTTCTTTGTCGGTAGTAGTGTTAGTATCTAATCTTAATAAAGTAAGAACCAGCGAGCCATTCGAAAGCAAAAAAGCTCTCGTATGAGCAAGTAAGTCGAGGTCAATCAAAGAAACCAAGAAAGACGCTACTCAACACCATTTTACACTCAAAGAGAAAGCCTATAAACAAGAGGGAATACAACGCACGGAGTTCTCACGTAAACGAGTAGATAAGCAGACACTGTGAAAAAGCCGTATGCACGAGTGGATAATTTTGTTTGCACATTTGAATCCATGCCTTTTTTCGAGTCTTGTTTTAAAATATGGTTTATAACTTCTTTTACGACTATGGATAAAGTCTATGGATAATTTTCTTTGAATAGTTTATGGATAATTTTTAAAATATGGTTTATAATTTTTTTTAAGACTATGGATAAAGTTTATGGGTAATTTTGTTTGCATATTTGAAATGTTAAGTATTCCATTATACATTTGTTCACGCATCCAAAAGTCTGAACACTTCTCATCAAGACTCGTCATCGATTACTATATCTGCCCAATTCTGTGCACTGATTTTTTTCTTATGGTTAACCAGACATCAACAATAGATACCCGTAGCCCCAAAATTATCATCCGAAAAACTAGATTACGACTTTGACATCAGAGAAATTCATGCAAACATTCACCTCTTTACTGGTTTGTCAAATGACGGATTGGAAATGTTTCTTGGGTGCGTGATACACTTTGATATCTTATTTTTTTAATCGTATTTGAAAATAAACTCAGCTTTTTTATTCGAATTGGAATTTGGCTCAGATCATATATTTTTGAAAATTTTAATGTACAAATAAATTGAACATTTTAAATTGTAGATTTAAATATAAAAATGTTTTTTTAATATTTTTAAATATAAATATGTAGAAATAATGTGATTTTTTATTTTTTATTTTTCCAAATAAAAGATGAGAATGTTGTGTATTAAATTACAAGTAGATTTTTAGGTGTTCATTTTTTATGTTCACCACTCTTACAATTTTGATATTGAAAATCATGAGTGCCCACACATAATTTTGAAAATAATATTTGATTTAAACTAGAAACTTAAACTAAATTTTACTAATTAAATTATTGTTCTCATAATTACTTAATATATTGAAAATTTTTATACACATTATTTGTTATCTTATCATGTATATATTGATATCTGAATTATCACAGTAAATAATGAATCAATAAGTATTATAAGTAAAGAGAATTAAATGATATGCAATTTTACTTGTTTTTTAAATTCTTTAGCAGGTGGAGGTGGAGGTGAAGGTCGTGGTGGTGGTGTATGTGGAGGAGGAGGTGGTGGTGGTGGTGGTGAGGAGGAGGAGGAGGAGGAAGCGAAGGAAAATTCATTTAAGGAGGAGGTGGAAGAGGAGGTGGAGATGGTGGTGGAGGAGGAGGTGGAGGAGGCCGTGTTGGAGGAGGAAGAGGAGGAGGAGGAGAAGGAAGAGGAGGATGTGGTGTTGTTGGTGACGGAGGTGGTGGAGGA
>APFE030057415.1:4354-14600 GCA_000404065.3 Pinus taeda
ACTGAAAGCTCAGTGCAGAGGGTGAGATGCATATCACCTTCCCAGTGTACAAGGTGTGATGCATACTGAATTTCTCCTCTATAGGGTGCGATGGTCGGGAATGGACAAATGGCAGGGACAAAAATACGAGGTGGAAGATCATGGAATCTTCCAGAAGCTTCCCCTCTGACACTTGCCTCTCTATTTTCGACCAGGGATGAGTAAGAGATCATCATTCTCCAAGTGGAAGCAGGAACTATCAGAGAGAGGACACTAATCAAGATCCCAGAAGATGACTCACCTCTCTGTAATCATCTATATATGGATCCCTCATCACAGAGATCCAGAGGCTGGAATTTGTATCTTATAGAGAAGTGTTGTTGGTATTCTGGTGTACATTCACAGTGTTGGGTGATCTAGATTTGCTTGAGGTGAAGAAGGGCTTCTTAGCTGGAGGATGATGCTGGTTCAGAGCACATGGTTGTAATCTTCCTGCTACTTTTCATCTGAATAAATCTATTCTTGTTTCCTTCCATATTCTTGTGTACTTGTTTATATATGCATGTATATGGTTAATGCACATCTGATCCTGCATTATTTATGAATTTAGATCCTTATTTCTTGCATAGTAGTATGTTGTTGTGATTCTACAGGTCCTTTTGAAGCTAGGCAGACAAAGAAGGAGCAGCAAAACTCTGTCAAGAAAGGGAGGAAATCGAGCGCAAGACTCAGGTTGGCCCTCTTGGTTCTCTTCTCATCTATTTTCATAAAAGGAATAAATAGTGGACTTTGATTGTTTGTTTCTAAGATAGCCACCCATCTTAGTGGGAATAGCAGCATCTGAGTGGACATTATTCCCGTATAACACATAGGGCCCTCTAAGAGGCTAGATGAGGTCCATGGGTGCCATAACTAAGATTATGACCCTCAAAAGTTATGGACAAGGGGTTTTCCCCTTGTTCTCCAAATAATAAACTTGTGGTGCACCTAATGGGTGTGGGGGAACAATAACAACCTCGTGGGTCTCCAAATGAGTCTAAGATGATAGTAGATCACTTTAAATGGATCTAATGATGGTGTAGGGGATGTCACATCATGCTACGAGTCCTGGATCATCTTCCAAGTACATGGTACATCTATGGGTTCGGATGGGAAAAGGTGAACCAGGTGCATCTTCCTCATCCAATGGGAGTATCTCGAGCAATTCTGACCATCCTCAAGGATCCATGGAGTTTTTTCTACTACTGTGGAGGCATGTGGCTCTCAAAAAACACCCTACATATGTTAATGCAGCCCTCTGGAGTATTAATACCTCGTATAGGGAGACCAAACCCAAGATGGAGACCATCTGCAATCCTCCATAAGATCCAATGCATCCCCTAGCCTTCCAGTACAACAAGTCATTAGAGAAATCAATTGAATGAGCTTACCAACCATGGACCACAGGTGGGGATTTCATAATGGCCTTCCCTTGTATAATGAGCTTCAATATGTGCCATTGTCTCCTAACTCCAAATGGGGTTAACCAAGTGTCCTATTAGGTGTTTTATACTTCTAAAGGGGATAATATGTTCAAGGTGCATCCTTAAAAAGGTGGTGGCATGTGACATATAGGTGAATGAAGTAAGGGATGAGAAGGGGCAGACCTGGGCCACATGTTGGGGTATAAGGGTAGCTAATGAAAGGGAAGCCCACACTTGGGTTTATAATGTATAGGAGGGAGAAATCATGGTACATGAGGTGCCTCGACCTTGATTTTTCCACCATTCTTTATGTGCCTTTTGCCTTTTATGATTTTCTTTGATTAACTGCTTGAGGCTAAAGGGAGAAGAGCATGATGCATAAGATATAGCAGTGAATACCCCCTTTTAAGGTTGGGCTGTTCATTTCCCTCCAGGGGTTGGGACAATCATGTGCTCCTATATGATGAAGGAGGCTCATAGAACCTGCAAGAACCAGGGTGATGGCCATGATGATGTGGTAGAGCTCATGTTTTAGCTTTTTCCCACTTATTAAATGTGTTTTTCCTGACCATCTTTTTCATTTTGTGGTACATTTTCCTATTGAATATGGCCAAATATGATTTTGTCTTTCTTTTTAGCTGTATCAACCTTCGGGCACCATTCAAGGTATAACCCAAGGTGTGGGGAAGGGAAAGGGGTAAGCTAACCCTATGTGGACCCAGTGGAGGAATGTGGATCCAGGTGGGTGAGATGATGAATGGGGTAATAATGCTTGGAAAGTGGGTAATATAAGTGGATAAGGGAGTGGGACCACTAAACCAAAGTCAAGGTTTCCCTTGAAATACCATCTGTAAAGCCAAATGGTTAGTAAAAGAGATCCCACGAGACTAGAATCCAAGGTTAATATCCAAAATGGGTTTGGGGAACAAGAGCACAGACCTAAGCCATTATTTTTTCCAAATCCCCCCATTAATCCATGCCCAAAAGTTTCCATGATAAGCAAACCACAATACTCAATTACCAAATGATAAGGCATACCTTTAGGTTCGAGAGGCCCACCTTCAAACATACAATCATGGAAGATGGGCGAGGAACCACATGGATGACTCAAGTGGTGGAGAAATGCCATAATGAGCTAGCTACTAGCTACAAGGGGCTGATGGTTGCCGGTTGAGGAACATCTTGGTGAAAAAAAAAATCTCCAATGGATATTGTTATCACTTAGGAAACAATTTCTAAATTGTTCACATCAGTTTGATTGTAAAGGTTATTTGTTAGGCTGGGTTTAATTTTTCCATGTTTGCTTTAGTGTCTGAGTCCTAGGAGTCTTGTTGGTATGTTTAAATAAAGGTCAACACTCCATTTTCATCCATCACTGGTCTCACATCACACCTAAGCTCCATATGTCAATCCTATTTCAAAGCGAAACTGTCTAGGTGTTTTCGTAGCACAAAACCCAGTCTAGGAGTTTTCGCAGCGCAAAACACAGAATTTGCACTGGCTGCACTACGAAATCAGGGATTCATGTAGATCCGTGTCAAATGTCATCCAACTATCAAATATACTAGAATTTGTTATATTTTCATCATCAATCAATCCATACACCTTGCCTATCACATTCGACTGCTCATTCTTATCATTAGGTTCGTTAGGTGTCTTGGTGCACTCAAGTTTAAAATTTCAAAAAAGGAGCCAAGTATTTTCAGTTATGATTATGTATGGGTTCATCGATGAGAAGCAAATTGACAAGCACTTAATCAAAATTCTTTGAAGTCCAAGTGAAGTAGCTTCCCTTTTCATTTCAAGCGAGGCAATGATCGATATTAAGATGGTGCAAGCTCTTTCAATTTTCATCTTGCAGGAATTCCATGGAGTTGTTTACAGAAAAGAAGGATCATAGGTCAGGCAGGTTTATAATATTGAACAAGCTTTCAAACAGGTTGGTTGTTGGAAATTCTGTGAAAAACTTCAAGGAGGTCACATGCAAGTCATCAAAGAATTTGCTTCCAATTTCACAGGATTTAATTCAAAGGTTGGAGTGCTTGAATTACCAATCTCTCCAGAGGTTATATCTGTAGTCACTGAAATCCCAAGAAAGAAAATTTTAAAAAAGAGAACTATGTGTTTTTGACTCACACAACAGTTTCGTAGCGCGCTACGAAACTGCTGAAGGTGACAGTTTTGTTTTTGATGATCTACCTTGAAAGAAAGAGAGGATTATTTTGAAAAGGATGTTGCTGCAGAGGTGTAATAAGATCACTTGAAAATTTTGAGCCCTAATCAAAAGGTAAATTCAAGAAATGAATACATATACACATACCAAACCTTTCGCTACGAAATCACTGAAGCAACCTTTTTCAGGAGAAAAACTGTTTTAAGTAGTCAACTTCCAGGAGGTCTCCAGAGCAACTGAAAGAATATTTTGGAAAATTTAAAGAGGTTTTTATTCCTAACATACTGATCTAGAAAAACCTCTTTCCGTTTCTTCAAATTAATTATGAACTGGGAGAAATGGGTGACTAAACTTGCGCTACGAAACTGCTGTAGGTGCAAGTTTTTCACAGGCATATTTCTCTGTTTTACACATGTTTTTCAAAGAAACATTCCGGGAGGTAGGGAAGTTTTTTCAAAACACAAAGAGAGGTTTTTGTTCAGCATGGCTTGGTTCACAAAAGCCTCCTTCAGTTTTTCCAAATACGTTTTGTGTGAGACGTTATGAGCTCTGTCCCAAGACCCATTTTTCAGCCAGAACAGAGCAAGGGACAGTCTCCTAGTTTCTAGGAACATCAAAAGGATGAGTCATCAGGGGCCAGCTGGAAGGTTATGAGCACCATCAAGTTCGACTTCATGGAGTTTTAAGTGTCAAAAAATGTTTTAAATGTTTATATAAGGTTGTTGTAATCATAATAAGGAGTTACACTCCTAGTTGTATTAGGTCTCTAGGACTCCTAGTTAGCTATCCTTTGTATTAAATAGTTAGTTTTAAGTGTCAATAGGTGTCAAATTAGGAGGAATTCAAATTCCCCTCATTCTAGAGGAAGGAATCTACATGAACTTTATATATGGCAGAAGAACTAATGTATGGGGGGTTGGAAAATTTATGACAAAACTCTGATATTTGGCTTATGTAATACTCTGTTTTGGTAATACAAGTTTGGCTTTGCTTCTCAGGATTCATGAAGGATTTGATGTTCAGAATTTGTAATATTGTTCCTTTTCTAATATTTACAGTAGTATGAATGTTTAATCACTTATAATTCACTTAAGGTGCTCTAACTTCCTGTATACATTCATAGGCTGTGTGGTCCTATCTAAGTTGATATGTTCTGAATATGTAAATGCTAAATGCCCCGACTTCTATGTAAGGTTAATACCATTGTATATTGAAGTGATGTTGACTCCATAATCCCAATGGATAGTTGCTAAATGTGTTTCCACCATTCATATTTTACATTTGTTTCACAAGAGTTAGCCATCTTAACTATAATCAAAATCATTAACCCTTTTGAGAGAGCCCTCTCAGGTTGAGGAGGCTAAGCCTCAGCCTAAAGTAGGTTTGAAATAGTTACTTGAGGTATTCCTGGTCTGCAGCCTTCCAGGGTCAGATTTTGAGATAACATTTTGGTGCATCTGCCAGGAGCCTGAAGTCTATTCATTCCTGAAATTAAGAGGCTGAACTTCTGAAGGTAGCAGGAGCTCAGACATCATTTTGAGGTTGCAAAACTACCTTGGTGACTCCACACATCAAATAACAAATTGGAAGGTGACTCCACTTCTATAATATCAATAGCTTGATGAAGTTTCAATATGAGTTCCACTGCAAGAATGAATGCCAGGTATGCTCCTATGAATCGATCTCATATCCCTAGTTTTCCAAATCCTATGCCAAAGGTTGATTGGTTAGAGGATCTTTCGATATTCAGAGATGAAAAGAAAGACAATGTTGCTCTTCATTTGGTTAGGTTTCATATGCATGTACGCAATCTTAAGGCTCATTTTCCTGAGGATTGTCTCATGAGGATGTTTATGCCCACTTTAGAAGGAAAAGCATGGTCTTGGTATAAAAGTTTGGAAAATGGTTCAATATATTCGCTTGCTAGTTTTCATGATGAATTCTATGAGATGTATAAAGAATGTTACCCTTCCTTATTGTTGCTCAAAGATTGTTGTAGACATTCTTTAAGTCTTATTCAGTACTTGGAGGATTTTTATGATGATGATGAATTTATGGATGAAGAAAGTTTAGGGCTCTTCATAACAATGCATTTCAACACCAACAAGAAAGTATAACATCTCATGAAATGCAGCATGAAGATCAGCAGGGGTTTACTTATGAAAACCATATTACATCCTCTGAGATTGATGTAGAGATGCAGTAGATTTGTCAGGCTTCAGATCATTATGAGTATGAAATTGATTGCAAACATCAAGAAGAAGTACTAGAAAATAGCTTTTATAGCCCTCAGGCAGAGGAAAAGGTTGTTCAATTTTGTAATTCCTTGCAGCAGCTTACTTCAAAGAATGATCACAATAGTGAGGAAAATTACATTGTCTATGAGAATCATGCAGAAAAGCAGTTGGATAGCACATCAAAGGAATTTTGTGTGGCTAAGGATCAATTGTCTAAAGAGATAGAATGTTATGATGATTATCAAAATAACCATGTTTTCTTTGACCCTATAAATGAATACATGGCAAAGTTTTGCACATCAGTATTTCAATTTCATTTGCATTATGAATATCATATACATTATAAGTTGATTTGGTCATCTCACTGTCATGATTATTTTGAGGTTGAATGCAGTCAAGAGCCTCCAATATCAGAAAGGACAATTGATTGGCTTTATTGGAAATATCATGTTGCTTGAGCTACAAGTGGAGCTTGCAACTGATAGGGTAGGTAGGTAGGAAAATGAAAATAAGCTCAAGGCTGACTGAGCAAATTTTTTTTTTTAGTAGATATAGACTTCTCTCTCCTATAGTGATCATCAAGCTCAAGCCCGAGGTGAAGGCCCATGAAGCTGGAAAGGCATGCTCATCAAGAAAATCTATGTTTTCATAAAATGGACAAAGCACTGGACCTGCGAGTTCTTAGTGTACTACAGGAGCACACTATCCCAAGTGGAGCCACTGTTATCACTGAAAAAATTTCAAAGAAAAAAGGTTTGTGCAAACAAACTCATGGTGAGCAGAGATCAAATTCAAGCGAGGCAGTTCCTAAATTAAGTAAGGAAAGACACATCAGATGGATTAATAATAGGCTCAGACCCAACATCAAAGTGATGAAGAGGCAAATTGAAGACTTGGAGATTCAGCTAAGTAAGCGCGAAGGACATCCTTAGCTAAAAGGAATCACATAGCAAAGTAAGGCTAAGTCCTAATTTTGATAGATTGCCTTTGAAGTCATTTTAAAAGGATGGTGTTTATGTTTTCAGTTTTGATAGATTGCCTTTGAAGTCATTTCAATATAAAGAGGCTCAAGACAGTCGAATTGGCATTAAAACTGTGTTTTGGTGATTACACAGCAGTTTCGTAGCACACTACGAAACTGCTGTAGCTGCATATTTTGATAAAGTTGACCAATTTTGAGTGACAAAGGGCAAATATTTTTGAAATGAAGTTTTTGAAGATGATCATTATTCATAGCTAGTTTTGTTCATGATGCTTAAGGCAGCTTCAAAGAGGTTTTGGGTCAAGTCTACAGTGTATGTAAAACAAGATAATCCAATGCAATTGTATGAAGAACAACCGGGGTAACTGAAGCAGCCTTTTTAAGGAGAAAAACTTTTTTAAGTAGTGAACTTCCAGGAGGTCTCCAGAGCAACTGAAAGAATATTTTGGAAAATTGGATGAGGTTTTTATTCCTAACATACTGAACTACAAAAAACTCTTTTAGTTTCTTCAAATTAATTATGATCTGGGAGAAATGTGTGATTGAACTTGCGCTACGAAACTGCTGTAGGTGCAAGTTTTTCACAAGCATATTTCTCTGTTTGACACTTGTTTTTCAATGACACATTCTGGGCGGTAGGGAAGTTTTTTCAAAAAACCAAAAGAGGTTTTTGTTCAGCATGGATTGGTTCACAAAAGCCTCCTTCCGTTCTTCCAAATACGTTTTTTGTGAGAAGTTATGAGCTTTGTCCCAAGACCTTATTTTTCAGCTAGAACAGAAGATTATATCTCATGTCATCTTCACATTGCAGAGATAGCTAAAAGGTTAGGTTTGTTAATAATTTCAGATGGATTATATGCTCATATTGTCTTTGGTGAGAATCAATTCATTCCAATGGGATTCTTTGCATCAACTATACCAGTAATTACTCTTGGGAGCATTGTGGAAACAAGAAATATGAAGGAGAAGTTAACAAGGCTCGCTACATGCCACATAATTCATTTTGTCATTGCAGCGAAGACAGTGAGCTCAGATGTTTATGTGTTTGATTACAGCAAGCATTCATCAAAGGCTCCTCAAGAAAGGGTTTGCAATCCTGAATTGATATTGAAAGGTCATTCTAATGAAGGATATGGTTTGACATGGAGTCCTCTAAAAGAAGGTCACATACTAAGTGGTTCAAACGATGCACAATATGCTTGTGGGATATAAACACTGCATTTGGAAAGAAAGCGCTTGAGGCAAATCAAATAGTTAAAGGTTCATGAGGGAGAATTTGAAGATGTTTCATGGAATTTCAAGGATGAATACATTTTTGGCTCTGTTGGAAATGATTGCCATTTTCTCATATGGGACATGCGTACACCTGCACCTAACAAGCCTCAACAATCAGTTGTAGTTCATCAAAGTGAGGTTAACTCTTTGGCCTTTAATCCATTCAATGAGTGGATTTTGAGAAAATAAAGCCCAAGATAGTCAGAGTTTGGTATTGAAACTGTGATTTTTGGAACAACTCAGCAGTTTCGTAGCGCGCTACGAAACCCCTGAAGTAGCCCATTTTAGCAAAAGAAAAAACTGTTTTTACTAGTTCACTTACAGAAGATTTCCTGAGCAGCTGAGAACTTAATTTTGCAAATGGAAAGAGGTTTTTCTTCCTAACATGCTGCACTACAAAAAAATCTTTCAGTTTCTTCAAATACGTTCTGAGGTGGGAGAAATGAAATACTAAACGTGCGCTACAAAACTGCTGTAGGTGCAGTTTTTCAAAAATCAAAATTTCTAGTTTTACACGTCTTCTTCAAGGATCGATTCAGGACAACTGGAGAAGTATTTTAAAAAATAAAGAGAGGTTTGTGTTCTAGACATCCTGGACTACAAAAACCTCCTTCAGTTTCGAAAAATGTGTCATGGTTGACGAGATAAAGGCTCTGTCCCACGTGCCATTTTCGGGGATCCTAAACCTAAAAACAAGGAAACATGTTCCCTAATTTCTAGGGTTTGTCTTCAGCAGTCAGATGAACACGTGGGAGGCTTCATCAAATTAGACTTCTTGGGGTTGCAAGTTGTCAAATAATTCTTTAAATGTTTAGATAAGGTTGTTTTGATCATAATGAGGAGTTACACTCCTAATTGTTTTAGGTCTCTAGGACTCCTAGTTAGCTGTCCTTTGTATTAAATAGTTAGTTTAAGTGTCAATAGGTGTCAAATAAGGAGGAATTCGAATTCCCTTCATGATGGAGGAAGGAATCTACATGAAATCTATAAATGGGAGAAGAACTAATGTATTAAGGGTTGGAAATTTTATGAAAAGGCTTGTATTTGGCTTATGTAAGACTCAGCTTCAGTAGTACATGTTTGACTTTACTTCTCAGGATTCATGAGGGACTTTTTATGTTCAGAATATGTGATGTTGTCCTTTTCTTAATTCTTACAGTGGTATGGATGTATAATCACTCAGAATTCACTGAACGTGCTCTGACTTCCTATATACATTTATCAACTGTGTGATCGTATATGCGTTTATGTTCTGAATGTTTAAATGTTGAATGCCCTGACTTCCATGTAAGGTTGAGTTCATTGTTATATTGAGGTGTTTTTGACTCCATAAGCCCAATGGATAGTTGTTAAATATGTTTCCACCATTCATATTTTTTGCAGTTGTTCTATAAGAGTTAGCCATCTTATCTTTAATCAAAATCATTAATCCATTTAGACAGAGCCCTCTCAGGTTGAGGAGGCTAAGCCTCAACCTAAAGTAGGTTTGAAATAGTTACTTAGAGTCAACCTGACCAAGCAGCCTATCAGGATAGGATTTTGAGATAACATTTTGGTGCGTCTGCCAGGAGCCTGAAGTCTATTCATTCCCGAAATTAAGAGGCTGAACTTCTGAAGGCAGCAGGAGCTCAGACATCATTTTGAGGCTGCAAAACTACCTTGGCGACTCCACACATCACATAATAAATTGGAAGGTGACTCCACTGTAGAAGATCAGTAGCTTGATGAAGTTCCAAGATGAGTTACACTGCAAGAATGAATGCCAGGTATGCTCCTATGAATCGATCTCATATCCCTGGTTTTCCAAACCCTATGCCAAAGGTTGACTGGTTAGATGATCTTCCAATATTCAAAGATGAAAAGAAGGACAATGCAGCTCTTCATTTGATTAGGTTCCATATGCGTATACGCAGTCTTAAGGTTCATTTCCCAGAAGATTGTCTCATGAAGATGTTTATGACCACTTTAGAACGAAAAGCATGGTCTTGGTATAAAAGTTTGGAAAATGGTTCAATATATTCACTTTCTAGTTTTCATGATGAATTCTATGAGATGTATAAAGAATGTCATCCTTCCTTATTGTTGCTCAAAGATTGTTGTAGACATTCTTTAAGTCTTATTCAGTACTTGGAGGATT
>APFE030057417.1:13855-37453 GCA_000404065.3 Pinus taeda
TTTAACTTTGAAACTAATGATTTTCCTTTTCAAACTATATATGCTATTTTTCTAAAACCAACCAGCATATGTCCGCGCCTATAAAGAATGGAACCAACACATATATAATAAAATTTGATAAAAAACTAATTTATTGTCTTAAATCATAGTGTGATGCATTTACTAAGCAGTAAACAGATGTAGCAAGAACAAAATAAATCAACACACATAAGCAACACACATGAACACCAGGATTTTTCAGGTGGAAAGCCAATGTGGGAAAAAACCACTATTGTTGTCTTTAATATTCTTATAATAAAAAGTGTTTACAAGTTTTGTATTGGTGCAGACTTTTCCAGTATGCAGGCATCTACCTGTTAAAAGCTACAACCTTCACTCATTTTCCAGCTTCTACTGGAAGGGAGCTCCAATGACCTAACTCTTGTACTAGCCGATATGTTTACCAGTATGCAGGAAACGGTCTATAGCAGGCTACTACCTTCACTCTTCCTCCAAGGACAAAGTTTCATATATTTTCATACTGGATACTCCTAGTAGACAAAAACACAATATGAAGGCCACCTTTCATCAAATTTTCATACTAGACCCATCATTCACATTGATGTTCAAAATCAATCACCACTGCAATACAAACATCAAATACAATTGCATCTATCAACAATCAGTCAATATGAAGAATCAGATCACTGTCACCATAACACAGAGCTGAACCCAAAACATTGCGTCAACAACCAGAACCAACTGCAACCTCAAAATTTATATGTCATAATGTATACACTACTTCAGTTAAGCCAACCTAGATGTATATGCTACTTCATTTAACCCAACCTACGTATACCTCTAAAGATATTGAATCATGAAACCTATGAACCAAAAAATGTAACAACCAGGGACATTCTGAAGATCTACTGTCATATAATAGAGTTCTAAGCGGATAGAAACAAAGATCGCCCTTCTTACTCATTCAATCAATCAACCAATCTCAATATCCTTATACAATCAATTTTACTTTCATATCTGCTGAAGAAATCATTGACAAACAACAGTAAA
The DNA here is from genome assembly GCA_000404065.3 of Pinus taeda. Lineage (NCBI taxonomy): Eukaryota > Viridiplantae > Streptophyta > Pinopsida > Pinales > Pinaceae > Pinus > Pinus taeda. The sequence goes on from APFE030057417.1 coordinate 14,906, forward strand.
ATAGTAGCACTAATTAGATAGATCAATCATCTTTGAACAATAAGATTTTCTTCTGCATACGCTACTTGGAAGCACCAAATAAGCATGTATACGTGCCTTCATGAAGAAGAAGCAGCATATAGATATGCAAATAATAAGTTATAACTTCAAATCTATTCCAGACTTCAGATATACCCAGATCACAACGTATAAATAATAAAACATGAATTAGCAATCAGTTCTAGCCCATCCATTATCAAATCATACAATGATAAGTCATTTCAAGTCTCATGATCCTGATCCAACATTGAGGTGCACAAGATATTTCAGATATATATCATAACCATAGCCCTTACAACACAAAATATACTTCAGATAGAAGTATTCATGAAAAACCCTTTTTCTTGCACACCTATCCCTTTAATCCTCTCCTCCTTATATACTTAGAGCCTTTTCCAATACCTCTAACCCAAACAACACTTAGAACCTATGGTATTATTAGACGGGATCAAATAACCACTACTGCGCTCAATATTGTGGGATAATACCATGGTATAGACCCTTGGTACTCATTAATCTTAATTTTCCATCTCATATGTGAGTTTCCTGTTGTGAAAGTGTGTGCATACATATACGCTCCTTTTGTTCTATGAACCTGCATATATACGCTACTTGGACTAGGTGAACCAATATATACCACTTAATTTAACTTTAGACATTATTTTTCTTTACTTATTTGATTTTGATCTGAAATCCTATGTCCCATCATCATGTTCTTCTGTGCCATTACTTTGTTACCTCTGAATATACCTGTTACAATGTGAGTTTGCCTTTATCAATTCTGAATTGACCTGTGAGTGGGTTTACATCAAGGACAACACCTGTACCATAATGCCAACAATATCCCCTTTTGGACTTGATGGAAACCATATTGGTGTTGATTCCTTCAATTTGTAAAACCTGTTAGATATGTCAAGAAACACAAATAGATTCTCCCCCTTTGACATCAAGGGCAAAGGGTTGTACATGGTAAAATGCATTATATTGTCCATGCTCCACCTCAGCACATGTAGAGTCTACAGAAATATTTTTCAAAAGAATAACATGACTCTATAACTCAACTATGTGAGTATGACGTTCCTATCACCAATGACTCATACATACATCAATCACCCAACTAGGTGGGGATATACTAAATAGTCATACATGACTTGAAAAATTGCAATTATTACATCATCTTTCCCATGTATAGTGGGGGTACAAATTTCATCATATTTCCAAAAGGACTCATTCATATTATTACACCTTAGGTTGTTACAGTACCTTTACAAAAAATAATATTCAGCACTGATACCATAGCTGAATTCAACAACCATGATGCCAAAAATGCATAATGTTTTGATGTCTAATGCTCCCCCTGAACCTGTGCTACCTGTTCATTGTCAAAAATTCATTCATCAAGACATCCTCATTAATAAAATAAACATCAATGGGAAAAGCATATCAACATAGTGTAACCATTCATATTAGTCATAACACCCATGTCAGAAACTGATTTTTGAGTCTGACCCACTGTTTTTCTATCATAAAAACCCATACACTACTGCAGGAACAAAAAATCACGTATATACATGACTCTTCTTCATGAAATTTGTGTATAGGAAACATTCCTTTGAACACTGATTTAACAATAGGATGAGGCAAAAACAACTCCTAGCTTTTGTCTGAGATATTCAAATGCTTCTCTGGGAAGAGGTTTGGTGAATATATCAACAACCTGTTCTTTGGAGGGAACATACTCCAACTTAATCTTTTGTTCAAGCACTTTTTCTCGTAGAAAGTGGTACTTAATTGGTATGTTCTTGGTCTTGTAGTGCATGACTGGATTTTTCGAAATACTAATAGCACTTGTATTATCATATAGAATTAATATCGATGGAGAACATGTGATTTGAATATCTTGTAATGTTTGAATCATCTAGAGTAGTTGTGTTCAGCAAGTGTTGAAAATAGCAACAAGAAATGATAAAAATAGAATCCAGAATATTCTAATTTCAATTTGTTCTTGAATGAAAATTGTGAATTAAAATTCAAATTTAGTCTCACCAGCTACTTGGAATTAATTAATTAATTCATTACAGATTAATTAGTTGAAGAAATTCAAGTTAGAAGTGTTTATGAAGTCGTGCAACAATTATCCCCTAAATTAAGGAGATTATCCCTTAATTAAGGAGATAAGATTGAGTTATATTTGAGTTGTAATTAGTTATCTTAGTTTACTGAGTTAAGTCCAGTTAAATTAGTTCCGAACTATTTGAGGATATAATTGTGAGTTATCAATCAGTTGATGCATGCATGCACTCAACAGGTATAGTACAGATAACTGAATATTCTCTCATCAGAAACTCATGCATGTCTATTCTGAGAAAGACCCAATTGAGGTAAATGTCGAGGACAATGTACTATCAGTTGCATGTTTTCTCCTATAAAGGAAAATCATGCATGCAGTCAAGGTAAGGTTACTTGAGGATTGTGCAGTTCTAACAGTGTGTTAGAGAAGTGTATGAGAGCAATGTTACACTCATTGAAGGATATCATCCAGAGGTAGCTGCACAAGGAAATAGGAGCTTGGAGGGTAGAGGATAAGGCTTCTGAGAAAATTTGTTTGCCTCTGAGAATCTAGGAGGATTGTACCGAGAGATGGCTAGCTATGAGAGCTAAGGATTTGTATAATATTGATGTATTTCCACCTTGTATGATAATACAGATAGTGGGGTTTTTAGTTGAGGCTTTCTCCTGAGTATTTTCTGTGTTTCATGTGCATTGATTCTTCTTCTTCTAGTTATATGTGTTCAACTTGATTCTTGCTCAATATTTAAGCTTCCACAAATGGATAGTAGAAGTGGATTATAGTATTTTGCTTTGGTATATTGCATTATCAGGTTAATCTACAATTAGATTTTCTACAGAGGTCTCAGAGCAATATTGGTAGAGAATTTGCAGAATTTCTACAAGGTACTAGAGCTAGATGATCTATCGAGAAATTTCTACAGGGTATTAGAGGCAAGTTTATCAGAGCAATGTACAATATATGGAGAAGAGAATTCAAAGTTTGAAGTTTAGGGTTGTAAGTGCGAATCGAATTCTTATCACACTTCAAGGTTGAACAATGGTATTCTATGGCTTGAGACTGGAGTATGCATTCAAAGGTAGCTCGAATTACAAAGCATGGGAAGATCACATGGAGGTTGTATTAGAAGACAATAGTTTGAAGGATTTAATTGATCAATAAATCCTAGAGCCAGCTTCAACTAATGCACAACATTTGGCTGAGTGGAAGAAGTGTCTGGCAAAGGCAAGACAGATCATCCTTGAGGGAGTTCGAGATCATATTGTCTCGAGTCTCCATGGGAAGGATGCTCCATGTTCAATGTGGAAGACATTAAAGGACCTCTACCAGAATAATAAAGACCAGAGGAGATTGGTGCTCAAGGATAAGCTTCGAAGAATGAAGATTAAGAATGATGATACTATTCCAACATATATGAAAAAGCTCACCAACTGGAGAGATGGGCTTGGAAGTGTGGGAATAACTACTGTCGATGATGATATGGTGAGCCTCACTCTCCTTGGCCTTCCAAATAGCTAGAATACCTACTAGGACTCTGTGAATGGAAGGGAGAAACTGACGGATTCGGAACGATTTTGGTCGGATCTCATGCAAGAGAAGATCAGGAGGAGCACTCGAGATGGTTCTTCATCTAAATATGATGATGAATAAAATCTGTCCTTAGCAAGTAAGGCAAGGAAAGGGAAGGGGAAGGCGTCCCATTCTGAATCAAATTCTTCTCATTGAGGGAAGAAGGTTGACAAGTCTAAAGTGAGATGCTTTACTTGTCACGAGATACAAATTATGTGATGAATTGCCCATCGGAGAAGTCCAAGAAGGGATCCTCAGAAGGATCGGAAGGTGAGGCATTAGCCTCTTAGTTCGAAATGGACTTTACTCTCATCGCATTCATGGTGTCATCGATGATGGGTTGTGGTTGGCATCTTGAAAGTGGAGCCTCATTCCACATGATCGGCGATAAAAGTTTATTCAGTACCTTGGAGGAGAAAGACTTCAAGATGTGCATAGAGATGGGTGACAATGAAAGGTATAATGTTTCAGGAGTGGGCATGGTTGCTTTTCAAAGCAAGCATGGAGCTCTTATCACCTTGATAGATGCAAAGTATGTGCCTGGACTGAAGAAGAACTTGGTATTCGTCGTGATGTTGGAGGACAAAGGTTACGGTGTTGTCTTCAGTAAGGGGAAGGTTTTCCTTATACACATCGCCACCAGATAGGTGAAACAGATCGGTTCATGAGTTAAGAACATGTATGCTATTGATGTTCAAGACGCATGCAAAGCCTTGAGGAGCAAGGAAAATGTTAGAGACTTGGTGGTTGAGAGGGAGAGTAAATTACCTCTCAACATGCAGCCCCAAAAGAAGTCTCAGACAATTGTGGAGGAGCCATAATTGGAGAAGTGGGCAGAGGGATCACATGCAACCATACCTCTAGGTGTGAGGCGGGGCGATGTGAAGTGATAATTCCATGAAGGCTGAAATTGGGCAGGGTTCATTGAGAGGTTTTATCTCATGGATCGTACCTTGCTACGAGAGCCCAAAGTACATAGTAGTAGGAGGAATTAGTGGGATTGATGCAGTCAAAGATCAAAGTGACAGAGGCTAAAGCAGTCAGATACCAAAGAGTGTAGAGAATGATTGACAACAATGCAGAAAGGCAGAGTTAGCTGAAGCGCAAAGTTTTTAGTTAATAGAGGCAATAGCAGTCAGAGACTTTTATGATATATGCATCATACTCATTTAGGTTGGATGTTTTTTTTTTTGTTTCTGGAGTTGCTGGAGAAACAACACTTGAGAGAAGTGTTGCATGTAGAACATTCCAAAGGTTCAAGATTGAGATCAAGTTGAATTCCTTTCTTGTTGAGAGGAAGTGTTGAAAATAGCAACAAGAAATGATAAAAATAGAATCCAGAATATTCCAATTTTAATTTGTCCTTGAATTAAAGTTGTGAATTAAAATTCGAATTTAGTCTAAGCAGCTACTTGGAATTAACTAATTAATTCATTATAGATTAATTAGTTGGAGAAATTCAAGTTAGAAGTCTTTTTGAACTCATGCAACAGTTATCCCTTAAATTAAGGAGATTATCCCTTAATTAAGGAGATAATATTGAGTTATATTTAAGTTGTAATTAGTTAGCTCAGTTTACTGAGTTAAGTCTAGTTAAATTAGTTCCAAACTGTTTGAGGAACTAATTGTGAGTTATTAGTCAGTTGATGCATGCATGCACTCAACAAGTGTATTACAGATAACTGAAGATTCTCTCATCAAAAACTCATGCATGTTTGTTCTAAGAAAGACCTAGTTGAGCTAAACGTCAAGGATGGTGTACTAATAGTTGCATGTTTTCTCCTATAAAGGAAAATCATGCATGCAGTCAAGGTAAGGTTCCTTGAGGAATGCACAGTTCTAACAATGTGTTAGAGCATTGTGTGAGAGCAATGTTACACTGGGTGAAGGAGATCATCCCAGAGGTAACTGCGCAAGGAAATAGGAGCTTGGAGGGTAGAGGAGAAGGCTTGTGAGAAGTTTTGTTTGCCTGTGAGAATCTAGGAGGATTGTACTGAGAGCTGGCTAGTTGTGAGAGCTAAGGCTTTGTATAATATTGATGTATTTCCACCTTGTATGATAATACAGATAGTGGGGTTTTTAGCTGAGGCTTTCCCCTGAGTATTTTTTGTGTTTCATGTGCATTGATTTTTCTGCTTCTGGTTATATGTGTTCTGCTCGTTTCTTGCTCGATCTTTAAGCTTTCGCAAATTGATAGTAGAAGTAGATTATAATATTTTGATTTGGTATATTGCATTATCAGGTTAATCTACAATCAGATTTTCTACAGAGGTCTCAAAGAGAGATTGGTAGAGAATTTGCAAAATTTCTACATGGTATTAGAGCTAGCTGATTTATAAAGAAATTTCTACAACAAGATGCAGTAGTCACATATTCTTCTTCAACTGTAGATAAGGAAATCAAACTTTGTTTCTCACTGAACCAAGATACTAATCATGATCCCATATAGAATGCATCTCCACTAGTGCTTTTTCAGTCATCAACGTTTCCATCCCAATATGCATCTGTAAATGCATGAACAGTGATATCTGTATCTTTAGGATACCATAGACCAAACCCTTGAGTTCCTTGGAGATATTTGAATATTATTTTTATAGCTTGAAGATGTTATTCCTTTGGATTGGCTTCGAATCTTCGAACAATTACTACTACATGCATGATATTTGATACGGTACCTGTTAGATAAAGCAGACTTCCAATCATAGATCCATACGATGGTTGATTCACTGTAGGAGATTCATCATCAGAACTGAGACTGCATCCTATTATAATCAGAGTACATACTAGTTTTGAATCTTCCAGTCCATACTTCTTCAGAATTGGCTTGAGATATTTAGTTTGTGAAAGAAATATGCAATGTTTTGTTTGTTGTGCTTGTAGACCAAGAAAATAAGTTAGTTCTCCAAGTAAAGAAATTTCAAATTCTTGCTGCATAAGAAAAGAAAATTTTTTACTGATAGATTCTTCATTACCTCCAAAGATGATATCATCAACATAAACAACAATAATTAGCACTTTATCATTTTCAACTTTTGTATATAAGTTGTTGTCTACAGATCCTTTTATGAAACCTTGTTGTTGAAGATATTTGTCAAGCTGATAATACCATGCCCTTGGAGCTTTTTTCAGTCAATATAAAGCCTTTTTAAGTTTGCATACAAGCTTTGCATAATTTCCCAAAATGAATCCTTCTAGTTGTTCAACATATACTTCTTCTTATAATAAATGCAGATTTTACATCCATTTGATACACTTTGAATTTTAGAAAACTTGAAAGAGCAAGAAATATTCTTATGGCTTCAAGTCTAGGAACAGGTGCAAACGTTTCTTCAAAGTATATACCTTCCTGTTGAGCAAACCCTTTACAAACAATCCTTGCTATTTTCTAATAACCTCTTCATTTTATTTCAAGTTATTCTTGAATATCCATTTTGTTCTTATAACATTTTTATCATGATGTCTAGGAACTAATTCCCAGGTATCATTCTTTTCAATTTGGTATAGCTATTTATCCATGGCCTTAACCCAACATTCATCTCTACTAGCTTCATTGACATTTTTTGGTTCTATGGAGGATAATAATGATAGATAACTAGAAGCTCCTAAAAGAGTTCTTTTTGTCTGTACTATAGACCCTTTTTATCCTAGAATTTGAGATTCTGGATGGTTCTTTTGAACATACCTAGATGGCACCTTTTCCCTATCAGATGTATCTCCTTCTGATGCTTCATTGGTTTCTTCCTCTATATCATTTTGATTTGATACAGGAAATCATTCACCGTCTTCATCATTATCACCTTCCTTTGGTAATGTCACATGCTCTAGATTTCTGCATGCTTCATCGATTACAACAACAATGCATTCAACATCTTTTTAAAGTCTCTTATTATAACAATTGTATCCTTTACTTCTAGATGAATAACTAAGAAATATTCCTTCATCTGATCTAGGTTCAAACTTGCCAAGTTTTTCATCAATATTTTTGATGAAACATTTCCTTCCAAAAACTCTAAAGTGTTTTACAGTAGGAGGCTTACCATACCAAATTTCATATGGAGTTTGATCACTATTTACATGAACATGAGCTTTGCTGAGAATATTTATTGTAGTATGTGAAGCTTCACCCCAAAAGGTGTCAAGAGTTTCATATTCATCAATCATAGCTCGAGTCATTTGTTGAATTGTTCTATTCATTCTTTCCACCATGCCATTTTGTTGAGGAGTTCTAGAAACAGAGAACTATCTCTTTATTCCATGTTGTTCAGAAAATTCAAAAAATTCATCTGATATGAATTCTCCTCCCTAATCAGATATGAGACATTTGATTTTTAGATCTATTTCATTTTTAACTAAAGCTTTGAAGACTTTAAAATTTTCAAATGCTTCATCTTTATGCTTTAGTAAACCAATCCAGCACGTTCTAAAAAAATATCAATGAATAAAATGTAGTATTATTCTCCACAAGGTGACTTTTTCCTTGTTGGCCGACACAAATCAATATGAATGAGCTTAAGAGGTTTACTTGCTGATCCTTCTTTGGCATTGAATTGACCTCTAGTTTTCTTACCGAATTCACATGGTTTACAGATGGTATTTTATGGGATGATGATATCTAGAAGATCACAAACCACCTTGATCTTGCATGCTTTTCTTATTTTAGAAAAGCTTAGATGCCTTAATGTTCTGTGCCATAACCAGTTCTCTTCTATTTTGCTTAGATAACATTGTTCTCGACCACCTTTTATTAAATATAGATTGCTTAGAGTTCTCGTAGCTGTTAGGAAAAAGGTTGAGGGGGGTGAATTAGTATTTTGACTTTCTCTATTATGATTTTACATTCCAAACAGTATATGCTATTTTACTGAAACCAACCAGCATATGTCCGCAACTATAAAGAATGAAACCAACCTATATGTAATAAAAAACTAATTTATTGTCTTAAATCAGAGCATGATGCATTAACCAGTAAATAGATGCAGTAATAACAAAATAAATCAACACACATAAGTAACACACATGAACACTAGGATTTTTCAGGTGGAAACTCAATGTGGGAAAAAAACCATTGTTGTTGTCGTCTAAGTATTCAATCTTCTTATAATAAAAGGTTCTTACAAATTTTGTACTGGTGGAAACTTTTCCAGTTGTAGGTGTCTACTTGCTGAAGGCTACAACCTTCTCTCATTTTCTAGCTACTACTAGAAGGGAGCTCCAACCGCCTAGCTCTTGTACTAGCTGATATGTTCACTAGTACATAGGCACAAGCCTACAGAAGGCTACTACCTTCACTCTTCCTCGAGGGACCATGTTTCATAAATTTTCAGACTGGATAATCCTGGTACACAACACTACAGTATGAAGGCCACGTTTCAACAAATTTTCATACTAGGTCCATCAGTAACATTGACGCTCAAAATAAATCACCATTGCAATAGACACATCAACCAACAATTAGTCAATCTAAATAGTCAGATCACTGTCACCAGAACATAGAGCTAAACCCAGAATACTTCATTAACAATCAGAACCAACTACAACCTCAAGAATCATATGTTAGAATGTATACGCTAATTCAGTGAAGCCAACCTACATGTATACGCTACTTCCTTTAACCCAACTTGCATATACCTCTAAAAATACTTAATCATAAAACCTCTGAACCGCTAATTGTACCAATCAGTGAAAATATGAAGATCTACTGTTAATTTACAGAGTTCTAAACACATAGCAAGAATTTTCACCTTTCTCACTTAATCAAACAATCAATCAGACTCAATCTCCTTAAACAGTCAGTTCTACTTTCAAAACTATGAAGACATCATTGACACACAACAGTAGAATATCAACACTGCTAAGATAGATCATTCATCTTTGAACAACATGATTTTCTTCTACATACACTACTTGGAAATGTTGAACCAGCGTGTATACGTGCCTTCACCAAGGCGAACCAGTGTATAGATCTACAAATAATAACTTATAACTTTGGTATTATTCCAGACTTCAGACATACCCAGATCATAAAATTTAAAGAATAAAATAAGCGTAAGTAATCAGATCTAGCTCGACCATTTTCACATCATACAATGATAAGTCATTTCAGGTCTCATGATCCCGATCAACATTGTAGCCAAAGCTACACAAGATATTTCAGATCATATCATAACCATAGCCCTTCCAACATAAAATATACTTCAGATAGAAGTATTCATGAAAAAACCTTTTCCTTGCACAAACAACCCTTTGATCTTCTCCTCATTATATAGTTTTATCCTTTCTCAATACCTCGGACCAAAGAAACACTTAGAACCTTTGGTATTCTTAGACAGGATCAGGTAGCTATTATTTCTCTCAATATTGTGGGCTAATACCATGGTATGGACCCTTTGTATTATTTAACTTTAATTTTCTTTAATTTTCCATCCCATACGTGCTTTCCCTCTTTTGAAAATGCATGCATACATATATGCACCTTTTGTATAGTGAACCCACTTGTATATGCTACTTGGACTAGGTGAACCGGCGTATACAACTTAATATATCAGAAGACATTATTTTTCCTTAATTTCTTGATTCTAGTATGTAGTCCTTTGTCCCATCAACCTGTTCTTCTATACCATTACCCTGTTACCTCTGAATTGACCTATTACAAAGTGAGTTTCCCTTTATCAAATCCGAATTGACCTGTGAGTGGGTTTCCATCAAGGACAACTCATGTACCATAATTCCAACAATCTCCCCCTTTGGACTGGATGACAACCATATTGGTGTTGATTACTTCAAGATGTAGAACCTGTTAGACATATCAAGAAACACCAAGATACTCTCCCCCTTTGACATCAAGGGAAAATGGTGGACCAAGATATTCTCCCCCTTTGAGATGCACTATGTTGTCCATGCTCCCCCCTGAGTACATGTAGAGTCTGTAGAGATAATTTTCAAAAAATAGCATGACTTTATAACTCAAGTAATTGAGTATGATGTCCCTATCACCAATGACTCTTACATACATCAAGAACTCAACCAAGTGGGGATATACCAAATGTTCATACATGACTGAATAATTGAATTATTACATGATCCTTCCCATCCATAGTGGGGTTACAAATTACATCATATGTCAAAAAGGACTCATTAATATACTATGAAAAACAAAGACATATACTTACACAAGAGGTCTTTACATCACCTTTACAATAAATGATATTAATATATGAAACCATAGGTAAATTCAACAACCATGATGCCAACAATGCATAATGTCTTTGAAGGCTAATGTTCGCCCCGAACTTGTGCTACATGTGCATTGTCAAAAAATCATTCATCAAGGAATCTTCATCAGTCAAATAAAAAGAAATGGAAAAAGCATATCACCAGACCGTAACCATCAATATTAGACTGATCACCCATGTTAGAAACTATTTTTTAGTTTGACCCACCGTTTTTCTATCAGAAAAACATATACGCTCCTATAGCCACAAAAAATCGTGTATATACGTGACTCTTCCTCATGAAACCCACGTATAGGAAACATTCCTATGAAAACCTGATTTAATAGTAGGATGATGAAGAAACTACTCCCATCTTTTGTCTGAGATATTCAAATGTTTCTCTGGGAAGGGGTTTGGTAAATATATCAGCAACATGTTCCTTGGAGGGAACATACTCCAATTTAACGTTTTGTTCAAGCACCTGTTCTTGTAGAAAATGGTAGTTAATGGGTATTTGCTTGGTCTTGGAGTGCATGACTGGATTTTTTGAAATACTAATGGAACTTGTATTATCACATAAAATGGAGATGGGTGGTGAACATGTGTTTTGAATATCTTGCAATGTTTGCATCATCCAAAGTAACTGTGTACAACAAGATGCCACAGCCACATATTCTGCTTCAGCTGAAGATAAGGAAATCGAACTTTGTTTCTTGTTTATCCAAGACACTAATCATGATCTCATATAGAATGCACCTCCACTAGTGCTTTTTTGATCATTAGCATTCCTTGCCCAATCCACATCTGTATATGCATGAAGAGTGAGATCTGTATATTTAGGATACCATAGACCAAAGTCCCGAGTTCCTCAGAGATATTTGAATATTGTTTTTACAACATAAAGATGTGATTCCTTTGTGTTGGCTTCAAACCTTCGAACAATTCCTACTACATGCATGATATCTGGTCTGGTACCTGTTAGATAAAGTAGACTTCCAATCATAGATCTCTATGTTGGTTGATTCACTCTAGGTTATTCATCATTAGAAATGAGACTACATCCTGTTTCCATTGGAGTACATACTGGTTTAGAATCTTCCATTCCGTACTCCTTTAGAATCTATTTCAGATATTTACTTTGTGAAAGGAAAATTCCATCTTTTGTTTGTTGTACTTGTACCAAGAAAATAAGTTAGTTTACCAAGTAAAGACATTTCAAATTCTTGTTGTATAACAGAAGGAAAGCTCTGACTCATAGATTCTTCATTGCTGCCAAAGATGATATCATCAACATAAACAAAAATAATTAACAGTTTATCATTCTCAATCTTTCTGTATAAGTTTTTGTCTACAGATCCTTTTGTGAAACCTTGTTCTTGTAGATATTTGTCACAAAGATAATACCAAGCCCTTGGAGCTTGTTTCAAACCATATAGAGCCTTTTTGAGCTTGCATACAAAATTTGCACCATTTACTAGAATGAATCCTTCCGGTTGTTCAATATAAACTTCTTCTTCTAAATATCCATTAAGAAATGTGTAGTTTACATCCATTTGATACACTTTGAATTTTTGAAAACTTGAAAGAGAAAGAAACATTCTTATGGCTTCAAGTTTGGCAACATGTACAAATTTTTCTTCAAAGTCTATACCTTCTTGTTGAGAATACCCTTTACAAACAAGTCTTTTTTTGTTTCTAATAACCTCTCCATTTTCATTCAACTTATTCTTGGATATTCATTTTGTTTCTATAACATTTTTATCATGAGGTCTAGGAACTAATTCCCAAGTATCATTCTTTTCAATTTGGTCAAGTTCTTCATTTGTGGCCTTAACCCAACATTCATCTTTGCTAGCTTCGTTAAAATTCTATGGTTATATGGAGGATTGTAATGCTAGATAACTAGAAGTTCCTACAAGAGTTATTCTTTTCTCTACTCCAAACCCTTCTTCTCCTACAATTTGAAATTCTGGATGATTCTTTTGAACATATCTGGATGGATCATTTTCCCTGTCAGTCGTATCTTCTTCTATTTCTTCATTGGTTTCCTCTCTATATCATTTCTATTTGATATGGGAAAGCATTCATTGTCTTCCTCAGTGTTATCTTCCTTTGTTGATTTCACATGTTCCAGATTTCTGCATGCTTCATCGATTACTGCATCAATGCATTCAACAATTTTTCGAAGTCTATTATTATAACATTTGTATTGTTTACTTCTATATGAATAACCAAGAAGTATTCCTTCATCTACTCTGGGTCCAAACTTTCCAAGTTTTTCATCAATCTTTTGATGAAACATTTGCTTCCGAAAACACTGAATTGTTTTATAGTAGGAGGCTTACCATACCAAAGTTCATATGGAGTTTGATCACTATTTACTTGGACATTAGATTTGTTGAGAATATTTACAGCAGTATGTACAATGTCACCCCAGAAGGTGGCAGGCATTCCAGATTAATCAAGCATAGCTCGAGCCATTTTTTGAATTGTTTTATTCATTCTTTCCACCACGCCATTTTGTTGAGGAGTTCTGGCAACATAGAACTGTCTTTTTATTCCATGTTATTCACAAAATTCAAAAAATTCATCTGATATGAATTCTCCTTCTCGATCAGATCCAAGACATTTGATTTTTAGATCTAATTGATTTTCAACTAAAGTTTTGAAGGCTTTAAACTTTTCAAATTCTTCATCTTTATGCTTTAGTAACCCAATCCAGCACATTCTAGAAAAATCATCAACGAATAAAATGAAGTATTCTTCTCCACGAGGTGACTTTTTCCTTGTTTGTCCACACAAATCAGTATGAATGAGTTCAATAGGCTTACTTGCTGATCCTTCTTTGTCATTGAAAAGAACTCTGGTTTGCTTACTGAATTGACATGGTTTGCAAATGGTATTTTCTGGGATTGTGATATCTGGAAGATCACGAACCGCCTTGAGCCTGCATGATTTTGTTATTTGAGAAAAGCTTAGATGTCCCAATCTTCTATGCCATAACCAATTCTCTTCTATTTTTCTTAGATAGCATTATTATTGACCTCCTTTTAGTAGATATAGATTTCTTGGATTTTGTGTACTTTTGATTATGGTATTTCTTGTGTCAAGCTCACGAACCACACATTATTTTGATCGAAATACAACTTCATTTCCTTGATCACACATTTGACTAACACTCAAAAAGTTATGCTTTAAACCATCAACATACATAACACTTCCATATTTAACCTTTTCTTTTAAATAAACAGAACCCTTACCCTTAATGATAATGGGTGTGTCATTTGCAAAAGAGTCATTATTTTCTTTTCTTTATCGCCTGTCATGTGTTTAGAGCATCCACTATCAATGTACCATTGGTTTTCTTGTCCTTCTGCAAATAGAGCTATGCTACATCTTTCTAACTAAAATTTATTCCTTTTCCATACCTTCGAATTTGATGATGCTCATTCCTTTTGAACTGTTGGCTGAAATTTTCTCTTGCATTCAGATTCTTCATGACCAAAGATACTGTAAAATGAACATTTCATTTCATTTTCAAGAGGAGAAACTTTATTATAAGAGCTTGTCTTGATTCCTGACATGCTCTTTTGTTTTCTTACTTGTCAAGTCATGATAGTCTCGTCAGAAACACATTGAGTAATGTTATGACCAAAGTTATGGCATGAGAAATATTGTCCATTAAAGAAAAAAAAAAATGATCATAAAATATTTTGGTGTTGTTCACCTTATGACTGGTACTTCTATTGATGCTCACCCTTGCAGTAAAATGACCATGATTTACCTGAGGAGTACCTTTAAGCTTTTGTTGAGGATTGATGCATTGTTCACTGGTTTTTGTTGCATCAAGATAGCTTCTGGTGCCGACTAAAGGCTTTTCTCGTTGGGATGTTTCTCTAGTGTATCCAAGACTAGTCTTTATAAGCAGAGAATGCTGAACCTTGATGATTTCATCTAAAGTTTTTGATCCTTTAGCAAATCTAATATTAAGATATTTTGTCTTCTCAAGTTCCTTTCTTAGACCCACTACTTCACATTCTAATTTTTCATTGTTCTTTTCTCTTTCAGTGAGTTGATGTGTCAAAGTTTCTTTTATTCCAAACTGATTTTAAGTTTAGTGATTTCTTCAAGAAAACCTTCCTCTTCTAAGGCATGCATAAAACAATCATTGTCATAATCCATAAGTATTTTAAAATCTTGTTCAGATTCATCTTCATCACTATTAGACAAACTATCACTATATTCATGAGTATAATAACTTCTTCTATTAACAAAATGTTTTCTATTACCTTTTGCAGACTCCTTTCCTTTTTCATGATTATCTTTATGAGGACATTTAGCAGCATAATGGCCAACCCTACCACAAGAAAACCCTTTGAATGGAATCTTACCTTTGAATCTTTCGGAACCTCGTTGAAGCTTCCTTCTAAAGTTTACCTCATCTTATTCTGAAGTATATTTTGATTCCTTGAGATCTTCCTTTTGTTTTCCCTTTGATGAAACTTTGAAAGCAGCTTCTCTAATGTCTGATGTACCTCCTTTCCTCATTTAAAAGGTAGTTAAAATTCCATGAAGTTGAACAAGATTAATATATTGAAGATCTTTCTTCTCTTCTATGGAAGATACGTTTGACTCAAATTTAGACGACAAAGATCTCAAAATTTTCTCTACTAATGTAGCCTCCTTTATTTCTTCACCCAGATTCTTCATACAATTTACAATTTCATCTACTCATAAAAAGTAACTAACAATACTTTCATCACTAAGCATCTTGAGAGTTTCATACTGAATTATGAGAGTTTGGAGCTTAGCACATTTTACTTGGGAGTCTCCTTTGTAGCTTTGAATGATTTTGTCCCATATTACTTTGGTTGTGTTGAGCTACATGGCTTTGACAAATTCTGATTCTTATAGACTTCGCAATAATGCATTGACAAATTTGGCATTGTTTTCATATGCTTTCTTTTCTACTAGATCTATGGGGACTACTGCTCGATATTGATATCCTCCTTCCGCAATTTCCCAAACATCAGCTCCAACTGACTAAAGGTAGGCTCTGGTTCTTATATTCCAATATGCTAAGTTTTTTCCGTTGAATATTGGTGGTTTGATAGATCCCATGCCTTCGTGATTGTTCATTTTGAGAGATCTCCCTTCAAGCGATCAAGCTTCTTTTGAAGGACCTCCTCTGATACCAATTGTTGGGGAAATGTTGATAGGGAGGGTGAATCAGTATTTTAACTTTCTCTATTATGATTTTACTTTCCAAATAGTATATGCTACTTTACTGAAACCAACCACCATATGTTTGTGACTATAAAGAATGAAACCAATGTATATGTAATAAACAACTAAGTTATTTTCTTAAATAAGAGTATGATGCATTAAGTAGTAAACAAATGCAATAAGAGTAGAATAAATCAACACACATAAGTAGTACAAATGAACACCATGATTTTTCAGGTGGAAACACAATGTGGGAAAAAACCACTGCTGCTATCATCTTAGTCTTCAATCTTCTTATAATAAAAAGTGTTTACAAATTTTGTATAGGTGCAGACTTTTCCAGTACGTAGGTATCTACCTACTGAAGGTTACAACCTTATCTCATTTTCCAGCTTGTACTGGAAACAAGGTCCAAATCCCTAACTCTTGTACTGGCTGATATGTTTACCAATATGTAGGTGCCAACCTATAGAAGGCTACTACCTTCAGTCTTCCTCTAGGGACCACGTTTCATAAATTTCAGACTGGATACTCCTGGTACACAACACTACAATATGAAGACCATGTTTCATCAAATTTTCATAATGGAACCATTAGTAACATTGAAGCTTAAAATCAATATCCACTACAATAAACACAACAACCAACAATTAGTCTATCTGAATAGTTAGATCACTCTCACCAGAACACAGAGCTAAAACTAAGATATTGCATCAACAATCAGAACCAACTGAAACCTCAAGAATCATATGTTAGAATGTATACACTACTTTATTGAAGCCAACCTACATGTATACGCTACTTCATTTAACCCAAACTGCCTATACCTATAAAAATAATGAATTATAAAACCTCTAAACCACTAATTGTACCAATAAGTGAAATTCTTAAGATCTACCATCAATTTACAGAGTTCTAAATAGATAGGAGAAAAGATCACCTTTCTCACTTAATCAATCAATCAATTAGACTCAACCTGCATAAACAGTCAGTTCAACTTTCATATCTATGAAGACATCATTGACAGACAACAATAAAACAGTAGAACTAATCAAATAAATTAGTCATCTCTGAATAAGAGGGTTTTATTCTATATACGCTACTTTGAAATGTTGAACCAACATGTATACGCGCCTTCACTAAGGTGAACCAACATATATATCTACAAATAATAACTTATAACTTCGTTGTTATTTTATACTTCAGACATGCCCAGATCATAGCATTTAAAGAATAAAACAAGTGTAACTAATCAGATCTAGCCCAACCATTTTCAGATCATACAATGATAAGTCATTTCAGGTCTCATGATCCTGATCCAACATTGTATCCAAAGGTGCACAAGATATTTTAGATCATATCATAACCACAGCCCTTGCAACATAAAATATACTTCAGATAGAAGTATTCATGAAAAACCCTTTTCCTTGCACAAATAGCCCTTTGATATTCTCCTCCTTATATAGTTTTAGCCTTTCCCAATACCTCAGATCAAAACAACACTTAGAACCTATGGTATTCTTAGGCAGGATCAAGTAACTATTATTCCGCTCAATATTGTGGGCTAATACCATGGTATGGACCCTTGGTATTATTTAACTTTAATTTTCCTTAATTTTCCATCCCATACATGATTTTCCTATTGTGAAAGAGCATGCATATGTATATGATCCTTTTGTACAATGAACCCATTCGTATACACTACTTAGACTAGGTGAACCCGTGTATACAACTTAATTTATCTGAAAACATTATTTTTCCTCAATTACTTGAGTTTGATCTGTAGTCCTTTGTCCCATCATCTTTTTCTTCTGTACCATTACCCTATTACCTTTGAATTGACCTATTACAAAGCGATTTTTCCTTTATCAAATCTGATCTGACCTGTGCATGGGTTGCCATCAAGGCCAACACCTATACCATAATGCCAACAATACATTGATTATGGTATTTCTTATGTCAAGCTCACAAGCCACATATTGTTTTGATTGAAACACAACTTCATTTCCTCGATCACACATTTGACTAACACTTAACAACATATGCTTTAAACCACCAACATACATAACATTTCTAGCTCTAACCTTTTCTTTTAAATAAGTTGAACCTTTACCAGTAATGGTAGCTTGTGTGTCATTTCCAAAAGAGACATTCTTTTCCTTTTCTAAAGATTTGTATTCAAGGTGTTTATATTTATCACTTTTCATGTGTTTAGAGAATCTGTTATCAATGTACCAATGGTTTTATTGTCCTTCTGCAAATAGAGCTATGCCACATCTTATTGACTGAAATTCCTTCCTTTTCCATACCTTGGAATTTGATGATGTTTGGTCCTTTTGAATTTTTCACCAAAATTTGCTCCTGCATTCAAATTCTTCATGACCAATGTTATTGCAAAATGAACATTAAATTTCATCTTCAAGAGGAGAAAAGGTATTACAAGAGCTTTTCTTGACTCTTGTCACGCTCCTTTGTATTCTTTCTTCTCTAGTGATGATAGTTTTGTAAGAAACACATTGAGCAACCTTATGACCAAAGTTATGGCATGAAAAACATTGTCCATTTATGTGATCATAAAATATTTTCATATTGTTCACCTTTTGGTTGGTTCTTCTAATGATGTTCACCCTTGTAAAATTAGCATGATTTACCTGGGGAGTACCTTTAGGCTTTCGTTGAGTATTGATGCATTGTTCTGTTGGAAAATAATAACTAGGGGGGGGGGGGGGGGTGGCGGGGGGTGAATCAGCATTAATCAAATCACATCTTTTTCATTTTCATACTCAGATTCATATACAACTACTTCAGTTAAGGATATCCGCGTATATACACGACTGTGTTAACAAGCAACTGCGTTATATCCAGTAACCTTTATGATTTAGTTAGTTCATCTTCAGTGAATGCATCAGAACATTATTAACCATATGAACAGTATATAGAACAGATCATCACACATAAAGAGCACACATGAACACCATGATATAAGGTGGAAACCCAATGTGGGTGAAAACCACCTGCTGCAATTTGTTTCTATCTTCCTTTAATAAGAAACTTCTTTTACAATGTACTGGTGCAGTCCTTTACCAGTATGTAGGCTTCTACCTGCAGAAGGCTACAACCTTCTTAGCTTTTGTACTAGCCATTCCATTTACTAGTTCGTAGGTGCTGGCCTACTGAAGGCTCCAACCTTCACTCATTTTCCAGCTGCTCCTGGAAGGGAGCTACAACCCCCTTGGCTCTTGTATTGGCCAAAATGTTTACCAGTACGCAGGTGCCAGCCTACAATCATCCACAGACCACGTTTCATACATTTTCATACTGGATCCATAAAACAATCACCATTGCACTACAACCTGCATCATCAATCTCTGAATGACCCAGTACTGAAACCCTGTCAACAACACAGTCACAGTCTACATAACTCTGCAACAACAACCAGATCCGATAGCAACTTCAAATATTATACTTTATACTGTATACGCTACTTGGATGAAGCCAACCTACGTGTATACACGCTTTTACCAAAGACAACCCGCGTACAGATCTGCAAATTCTACCTCATAACTTTGCAGCTATTTCAGACATCAGAACATACCCATATCATAACATTCATACAATAAACATGCGTCAATAGATCTAGTCTATCCATACTCAAACCATATAAAGATAATCATTCCAAGCCTTGAGATCCCAATCCATCATTCATCATCCTTCACATGAGTGCCTCCTAGGTTCAGATCAAGCAAGGCATCACCAACCCATAACAAGCATCTAGATCTCACACTTTATCAGATGTTCATCACTTGCTCACACTTTTACTCACACTTGGCCTAATGATCTTCTCCTTATATAGGTTTAGGCTTCTCTCAATACCATGGTCCAAAACCATGTAGAACCAATACCTTGGACCCAATACTTGGGGTCATTACTTCGGACCAAATAACATGTACCAATACCACGGACCAAAACCATGGTTTCCGACATGCACGCGCCTTTCCTTTTGAGAACCTGTGTGTGTACGTATACGCTCCTTTTGCTTCGATTAACCGCGTATATATGCACTTTCATCACGGTCAACCTGCGTATATCTCTCTGTTGATCTACTGCCACCTGGTTAAGTTGCCATCACATGTATCATACCTTTGAGTGAGTTGCCATCAAGGACAACACCTATATCATAATGCCAACAATCTCCCCCTTTGGACTTGATGGCAACCACTATACCAAGTCACTCTCCCCCTTTGACATCAAGGGCAAAGGGTGGATCAAGATATTCTCCTCCTTGGTATACCTTCTGCTGTCCATACTCCCCTTGACTGTAGGCAAGATCTGCAAAAATATGTTCTACAAGAAGAACATGACTCTATTATGAATGACCTTCCTATCACCAAAGACTCATACATTCGCCCATTTCTCAACCAAGTGAGGATATACAAATATTTTTTACATATGACAACCAAGTACATATACATGACTCAAAAACAAGAACCATTACATTATCCATCCCATGCATAGTGGGGTAACAAAGTATATCATATGACTCACAAAGACCAAGGACCTAAACAAGACCATGATAGTTATCAGTAGCTATCATACACCATATGATCTATATTATAAGCATCTAGCATCCAAATCTGTAACCTGCAATCCATTCTTTTGGTCAAGCAAGATATGTTAATAAGCATCATCACCAAGAACTTCTAACCATAATGCCAACAATGCATTATTTGAAGTATATGCTCCCCCTGAACCTGTGCCATGCCATCATCAAAACAGTGATTGAACCATATCAGACTTTTGTACTATTGCTTTCTTTTAGAACATCATATACGTGACTTTGCAGCATCTAACTCGCATATATACGTGACTTGTCTTCATGAAACCCGCGTATGAGATTTGGAACGCTGATGTTCCACACTTCTAGCTACCTCTAAATCTGCCATGTCTGTGTACCCTGCCATGCCACATCTTTTCGGCTGTACTTCCTTTTTCTTCCATATCTTCAACTGTGATGATGTTTTCTTCTTTTGGTTTGGTGTTCACAATCTTCTCTTGCATTCCTTTGCTATGTGTCCAAGTTTGTAACATGCATAACATCTTACATGTCTCATATTCCTTCTATAGCAATCAATAGCTCTGTGACCAAACATATTGCAAGCAAAGCAATATCCATTAAAGTACCTGGAATGTGATGATCTTCCATGATGGTCTTGAATCCTTCCTCTTCTACATCTAGCTGCAACATGTCCATGATTATGACATACATAACATTCAACATTATTCAATGGAGGAAATAATCATCTATCACTTCCATAATTAGGTGCAAAAGATTTTCTTTGAGGAATTTCTTTCCTTGGTTGCTGATGGGATTGACCTCTCATCGTCTTGTTGGGGATTTCAGATTTTGCATTAGAGTTCCTTGTCTTACTTTGTGAACTAGATTCACCTTCAATAGATTCACAAAAACCTAGACCAATTTTGATAGCAGGAGACCGTTGACTACTCAGAATATCATCCAAAATCATAGTACTATCTTGAAATCGCAATAGTTTATCCTTCTCTTCTAATTTACTTTTAAAGATATTTACCTCATCCTGATGTTGTTCTTCCTTTTCTGGACATTGCTTTTTCAAAGTTTCTTCAGGATTTCTTCCTTCTTCCACTTGTTGTCTTAGTTTGAGAATCTCATGTTCTTGCTGTTCATTCAACACTTGCAGCATTTGATGAACTCTGAAGGCACATTCCAGCTGAAATTTTAAGCTGATAATTTCTTCTTTGAGAGCACTCTCCCTTTTGCTAGGTAGGTCTTGTTGATCTATGACTTCATTTGCTTGTCCATATTCAATCTGAGCTGATTCAAAATCTGAATACTTACTTTCACTCCCCGGCAGGTTGTCATTGTTCCTTTGAGCCGTCTTCTTCTTTTAACGTGCTTTCTTTCCCATTGTTCTACGGATCTCCTTCAAGCGATCAAGCTTCTACCAAAGGACCTGCTCTGATACCAATTGTTGGAAATAATACTGCAAGGGGGGTGGGTGAATCAGTATTATCAAATCATATACTTTTTCATTTTCATACTCAGATTCATATACGCTACTTCAGTTAAGGATATCCGCATATATACGCGACTGTGTTAAAAGCAACTAGCGTATATCCAGTAACCTTTATGATTTAGTTAGTTCATCTTTAGTGAATGCATCAGAACATTATTAACCATATGAACAGTAAACAGAATAGATCATCACACATAAAGAGCACACATGAACACCATGATATAAGGCGGAAACCCAATGTGGGTGAAAACCACCTGCTGCAATTAGTTTCTATCTTCCTTTAATAAGAAACTTCTTTTACAATGTACTGGTGCAGTCCTTTACCAGTACGCAGGCTTCTACCTGCAGAAGGCTACAACCTTCTTAGCTTTTGTACTAG
>APFE030057417.1:47327-83706 GCA_000404065.3 Pinus taeda
GGGGAAAGAGTGTAGCCATTTGTTTTTTTAGGGTAGTGTACGAACCTGCTAGGGAAGAATTGGGTTTTGAAAACGGAAGGTAAGAACCTACGTGCGGAGCATGTAAAAGCCATGCTCCTTTGCCCGCTTTCCTGCAGATTTGCTGCTATCTGCTTAAGAAATATTTAGTAGTTAAATTGAGTGCATGACTAAGCAGAAAAAGTCGGAGAAAAATCCCAAACCTTTACCAAATACAGAAAAAGCTAAGGGGCCGGTGACCCTTGGTCGATCAACATTCATAGACGAAATCTATAAGAAAGCCGAATCTCAGCCTTTGGTAGGACCCAGGCAAGTTACTTCCAAGCAACCTACTAGTTCCCTTCAAGCCATAGGTTCACCATCTATAGCCTTTGCTGAGGTGCATAGTCAAACTGACGAACAGGACTTTCAAGAAATTGAAAATTCTATTCCAGAACGATTGCAAGAAGGGAATCTCAGTAATCTTTGTGAAGGAGAAGGGGAAACAGGAGAAACTAGGGAGCCAAGATCTCCTCCTAGGATTACTCAGCCATTGAATAGCCCAGACAAAGGGAGTGCGGTAAAAATTATGATTAAAGAGACCCAATCCCCTCAGATAGAAATCCCAGATAGAGGAAGTGCTATTAAAACTGTTCCTGTTAAAGACATTCCTCCTCAACCTAGGAATACCCTCTTAAATATTCCGGAAGTTTATTGGCATATATTTGACTCGATGGCTCAAAATCTGCCAAACACCCAAACCTCTACATTACAATACCCCATAGTGGATTCCACAGCAAATGCCCCTATGAAAGAAATTCCCCTTCAACACATCCCTACATTTCACGGACTTACATTAGAGGACCCGGATGCATTTTTATTTGAATTTGATGTACTATGTAGGGGATATGTTTACACCACTGACCCCCAGAAACTAAAATTGTTCCCCTCTACTCTAAAGGGGGCCGCTCTAAGATGGTTTATGGGGCCTGAACTGTTGTCCACAGCTCTTCAATATTTCATCTATAAGTGCCATACATGGATTCAAGAAGATTAATACATGGACTGTGAAGGTCGAAAAGACCCCTCCTCTCATTCGGAAAAGCCTTGTTTCAAAGAAGAGACATTATGGGAGTATCCTGACACTTAGGAACAACCAGTCAGAAGACTTACTCGAGCTTATGCTCGTTCCCTATCACATCTACCTATCTTTCAATCTTTACCTCTGACAACAAAAATAAAACCAAGGGTTTATCACATAAATGAGGAGACATATGCAGCCCCTTCTCTTGAAGATATTGTTCTTGATTCTTTACATAGTATCAACTCTCCTTGGGAAGAAATCCCTAAGGATCCCCCCTCTGAAGGCAATCCCTGGCCTGATTTGGTAAATCCTAATGAAGAGACCCTCAACCAGAATATCCATATCCATAACATGGCTAATGTTCCTCCTCTAGGTGGGAATCAACCTCTACTTCCCCCTCCTCCAGGTAGAAATCAGCCTCCACCACCTCCTCTGGGAGCACTGCCTCCATGGCTCGCTTAGGATGCCATGGTGATACCTAGGCAACAACATCCCTTACCCAAGAATACAGAAAAGGTACTACCTAAATTCAACCCTAAACAGGGAGACACCACTGAAAACCATATCAATTCATTCTTCCGGGCCGTGCGCATGCTGGAGGTAGCTGATGAAGATATAGTCTGTCACCTATTCCCTTTTACCCTAACTAGTGCAGCTTCCACATGGTACTTTAGCTTGAGAACCAAATCGATCACCTCGTGGGCTACCTTTCAACAAGCCTTTCTAGACAAGTATGGCGATGACAAAACCCCTGCTACCTTAGTCTTAGAACTATCCCATTTGAAAATGGAAACCAAAGAAAAGGTTAAGGATTTTAATATCTGGTTCAACACCTTGTTCAACAGAATCCCGCCCACCACCAAACCTACGGAAGAGGTGCTCGTGGAATTCTTCATCACTGCTCTCCCTGTCCCTACTGCGATGTGGGTCAAAAGGAGTATTGCACAGACCTTACAAGGTGCTAACGACGAAGCAGTAAAAGTTGAGAATTAAATGCTCGGTCTCACCACATGCCACCCTACAACCAGGGAAAAGAAAGCCTCTCAAGCATCCAAGAAGAATAATGGGAGTGATAACAAAGGGGCTGAAACCAAGGAAAAGGATACCACAGGTGTAGAAGGTTTGCACTAGATCATTAAGAAGCTAACAAATAGAGTCATTTATTTGAAAAGGAATTTTGGAGAGAGTACTAGTGGTAGTGGAGGAGACTATAACAACAGAAAGCCCTTCAAGCCTTTCTATCGTATGAAAACAGAAGGTGGTCATGGTCAACTTGCGCTGCCTGCTCCACCCAATGAAGGGAATTTAAATATGGAAGAGCTGGCTCTTATTGGGTTGCTCCTTAACAAAGAAGAACCTATAGTGACGCTGGAGCCATAACAAGAAAATGAGGAAGAGTATCAAGTAGAAGAGCCCATGGACGAAGAATCTCAGATCAATGTACTATGGGATTTCTATACAAATGAAAATGATGATGAAGAAGAAGATTGTATGGCAGAAATCCACACCAATGAAATCCACACATGAAGTAGAGGGACACTTCAAGGTGCGATGAAGCCAGTGTTGGCATTATGTTTCTGGTATGGTTATATGTTACAGATGTTGTACTTGATGGCAACACCCATGGCATGGCTCTCAATATGATGAGAATTAAGAAGTACGGAGGAGAACAGTTCAGAAGATGCTTACCCGCAGGTACGCCGTGCAGGGACCGCGTCCAGACACGCAGGTTACCCATTCAGGAGGTGCGTACCCCCAGTTCACTTACTTCAAGGCAGAGAAAAGCGCACGTGGGGTTCATTCAGGAGGTGCATACCCCCAGTTCACTTACTTCAAGGCAGAGAAAAGCACACGTGGGGTTTATTATGTTTAACTCTTGGTATTTAGCCGACGATATTGTGTTATTATGGTTTTGGCCCGTGGTATTGTTTTATATTATTATTATTATTGAGTCCCATGATCCATGATTTGAGGAAGAGCTTGCCTATATAAAGCAAAGGAGATCATTTGGCTTATGTATGCTTTTGGGTTGAATATCTTATGATCTAAAATATTGGGTTATTGTTTCAAAAGCTCGATCTATATGAAAGTGAAGTGGAAAGCGAATCTGTGAAGGGTGATCTCTCGAGCGTTGCAGCTGCGGAAGTGCAGAGGCGCCACAGAAGGCGCAGTGCGGAGACGCCACAGAGGTGCCACAGAAGGCGCAGTGCGGAGATGCCACAGAGCCACCACAGAAGGCGCAGTACGGAGGTGCCACAGAAGGCGAAGTGCGAAGGCACCATAGAAGGCGCAGTGCGGTGATGCCACAGGAGACACCACAGAAGGCGCAGTGCGGAGGCGCCATAGAAGGCGCAGTGCGAACGCGCCACAGAAGGCACAGTGCGGAGGCGCCATAGAAGGCGCAGTGCGAAGGCGCCATAGAAGGCGCAGTGCAGTGACGCCACAGGAGGCGCCACAGAAGGCGCAGTGCGGAGGCGCCACAGAAGGCACAGTACGAAGGCGCCACAGAAGGTGCAGTGCGGAGATGCCACAGGAGACGCCACAGAAGGCGCAGTAAGAAGGCGCCATAGGAGATGCCACAGAGGCGCCACAGAAGGCGTAGTGCAGAGACGCCACAGAGGTGCCACAGAAGGTGTAGCTACGGAGGTGCGCGGCACCACAAAAGACGCAACTGCGGAGGTGCGCGGTGCCACAGAAGGTGAATTTGAAAATTTATGAAAAGTGGTCCTTGAAAGAAAAGAAGTAGGGGGTTGTAGCTCCCTTCCAGGAGAGACTGGAAAATGAGATAGAGTTGTAGCTCTCTGCAGGTTGCAGCCTACGTACTGGTAAAGAACTACACCAGTACAAGACCATTGTAAAAGGAGTTTCTAATTTGAAAGAAGATAGAGACATATTGCAGCAGGCGGTTTTCATCCACATTGGGTTTCCACCTTATATCTGGTGTTCTTTGATGTGACTGTCTGTTTTTCTTGCTCATTATTTTATGGTACTGATATGCAAAATTAATTCAAAGGGTAAATAAGGAAGATTTGTTAAAAGAACTAGATAATACTGATTCACCCCCCCTCTCAGTATTATTTTCAATATTCATAAAATCATGATTTTCATAAGCCATGAGTAGTTTAATATCTCATTCAGATTCATCTTCATCACTATTAGACAATCCATCGCTATCTTCATGAGTATAATAGCCTCTTCTATTGAAAAATTGTTTCCTATTACCTTTTGTAGAATCCTTTGCTTTGTCATGATTATCTTTATGAGGACATTTCACAGCATATTGACCAACTCTACCACAAGCAAAGAATTTGAAGGGAAGCTTACCTCTGAATCTTCTGGAACCCCATTCAAGTTTCTTTAGAAAGTTTAACTCATCTTATTTTGATATATATAACGATTCCTTGATATCTTCCTTTTCTTTTCCCTTTACCGAGGCTTTGAAAGTGGTTTCTCTGATATCTGATGGACCTCCTTTCCTCATTTCAAAGGTAGCAAAAATCCCATGAAGTTGAACAATAGTAATAGATTGTAGATCCTTCTCCTCTTCAATGGAAAATACTACTAACTCAAATTTAGAAGATAGAGATCTCAAAATTTTCTCTATTAAAGTAGCCTCCTTTATTTCTTCACCCAGATTCTTCATAGAATTTATAATCTCATCTATTCGTAAAAGGTAACTAGAAATACTTTCATCACTATGTAGCTTGAGAGTTTCATATGGAATTCTAAGAGTTTGGAGCTTAGCATGTTTTACCTGAGAGTCTCCTTTGTAGCTATGTATCATTTTGTCCCATATGGCTTTGGTTGTGTTGCATTGCATGATTTTGACGAATTCTGATTCTGATAGACTTCCCAATAATGAATTGATGGCTTTGGCATTGTTTTCATATGTTTTATTTTCTGCAAGATTTGTTGGGATTGTTGTGGGATATTGGTATCCTCCTTCCACAATTTCCCAAAGTTCAGCTCCAAATGACTGAAGATAGGCTCTAGTCCTTATCTTCAAATATGCTAAGTTATTCCCATTGAAGATTGGTGGTCTGATCGATCCCATTCCTTCGTGATTGCTCATCTTGTGAGATCTCCCTTAAAGTGATCAAGCTTCTTTTGAAGCACCTGATCTAATCCCAATTGTTTGGAAAAATACTGAGAGGGGGGGCGGGGGTGAATTAGTATTTTAACTTTCAAAATGATGATTTTCCTTTTCAAACTGTATATGCTATTTTACTAAAACTAGCCTGCATATGTCTATTCCTATAAAGAATGAAACCAACATATATAATAAACTTTGATAAACAACTAATTTATTGTCTTAAATCAGAGTGTTATGCATTTATTAAGAAGTAAGAGCAGAGTAAATCAACACACATAAGTAGCAGACATGAACACTAGGATTTTTCAGGTGGAAACCCAATGTGAGAAAAAAACCACTGATGTTGTCATCTCAGTCTTCAATCTTCTTATAATAAAAAGTGTTTACAAGTTTTGTATTGATGTAGACTTTTCCAGTACGAAGGCATATACCTGTTAAAGGCTACAATGTTCACTCATTTTCCAGCTTCTACTAGAAGGGAGCTCCAACCCGCTAGCTCTTATACAGGCTGATGTGTCTACCAGTACATAGGCGCTGACCTACAGAAGGCTACTACCTTAACTCTTCCTCCTGGGACCACACTTGATATATTTTCAGACAAGATACTGATGATTCTCATCATTGGGTAAATATATGGACCTTAATCCATCTCTTAGCTTAGTCAAATCAACTCTTCTCATAGTTTATTACATATTTTTATTATATTTTGTTTAATGATATGAGTCCAAGTGATATATTATGCCTAGTGTACTAATGTTAATTTATTACAGGTTTGTGAGAGAAAATCAAGGAATTTTGGTTAATTAAAGCTTGAAACTAGAATGAGACAAGGATAAGAGATTGTGGGAGGTATATCCTCCTCATTTACTCCTCCCTCATTCGAATATTCCTCCATCAATCACACTAGCTCGGAGTACAAGCAGCCAAGTCATGGAGATCGAAAGGCAACCGAGCAAGTGAGAGTTAAAGAGCTATTTTATCTCAAGTTTGGGAACTGAGCCTCCCTAGATTTAAGGAAGTCATTGGGGGCTTCAATTGTATAAATAAAGAGGCCTAAATATTCATTAGAATTCAATTTTTTTTTGGTAAAAACACTAGTCAATTTCGAGTTCAAGCCTTGTGGAAGATATTGTTATGTAATTTTCTGTTTTGATAATGAGAATGAGCAACTCCTTGATACAACAATGAGTTAACTCAGAGGGCTAAAGCTCTTTGGTTAGGGCCCAACCCTAGCGGCAAAGGCTCATCTTATTTTATTTGTATTCTTAGATTGAATTAATAGATTTATGGTTGAATTGTCTTTAGAATTTTTTCATTGCAGGTAGTGTAGACTTGATTAGTTTGCTTCCATTTGTGCTTTACTTTAGTAGTAGTTTAGAACAGATAAAGGAACATCAAAAAGCTATCGATAGCTAGTTTTTACCTCACTCTTTCCTTCATGGATCATGGTTTGAGGAAATAACTCCTATGTAGCCCCAAAAAGACAGAATTCTAGTTTCTCATGGAATTTAGGGTTTTCTATACTTAGGCCAGCATTTGATCAGTTTACAAGAGTAGGATTTAGTTATAATTTCTTCTACCTTCAGTCTTACATTATATCTCATGAATGTTCTATCTTATTATGAAAGTTCTCCTCATGCATAAATTAGGAAGCTAGCCCATGAAATTATGTTTTCCTTAGATAATTGAAATTCTTCTTGTTTACATGATTTTTGGGTAAATCTCAATGTTTGATGTAGTGCAGGTGTTTCAAAATTACAGGAAGATTTCATAGTCACCAACCTCATTACAACTTCATCCATCCATGATCATTCTTTTCTTTCACTAAAAATCTTACCAATTTCATCATTTCACAAGGAAACTTCTCCAAGATTCTTGATCAAATCCAACCATCTCCCAACCTTGGCTTTGAGTTCTCAAGTGGTCCTAGGCACTCCCTTGCCTCATTCCATCCACTGAACACCTTCCCTAAGCCTTCCATCACCTTCAACACCCATCCTTTTTCTCTCAGTTGTATCATGTAGAAATACAGGGGATCCTGTAGGTTTTCAGGACATCCTGTAGAATGCATTAGCACATTCTATAGGTTTGCTTGTAGTGACCTGTTTTGAGTCTGAATTGAGGAAAAGGCCTCTAGGAAGCTAGAAAATGTCCCCTACGAGTCTCCTCAACCTTCTAGCCATTCACCATCATCCCCTAGCCACCTGCCACATCACCAAAAGAGATTATCTTTCACACTGTCACATAAAAAAGACAAAAAATAAAAACATAATTATTTTATTCATTTATATGCACAGCAATAAGATGTTTGATGCTTTGAATTTGCATTCTTAGGATGTAGAATTTCATACATGTTAACTTAGCATTCTTTTGAAGCATAGCCTCATAGCAGTTAGTTAGAAAATGGTGTGTTTTAGCATTTGATTTCAGTCTTTTTCCTTACTGCAATAGACAAGATTTCTCTTAGAGTAGATTTATTTTTATGTCATTGGTAATCAAGATTCTTTTGAATTCATAGAAGTCTGGTGTGAAAAAACCTTAGTGGTCTATCTCCAGCTTAGCAGTGATAATGAGCTGACCCATCACATTTACTTGTGTATACAACACTGTCACCTCCAAGTTTGTATGAACCTCGGGTTGATAAAGTAAATTTGGTAGCCCTAGGAGTTGTAGCATTCTTGTTGCAATACTAGTGTTCATCACTTTTTGTCGTCATTGTCGGGGAGGTGTCTGGGTAATATGTGATTATTGCTTTATTTCTTCCATTTCTTGTCTCTGATATTTCGCTATTAGTTTCATTTCTACAAAAGTAATTTAGTTTGCTTTCTTTTCCATTCTACCTTCTCTTCTTTCCTTTCCATTCTACAAGTAATATTTCATTAAAACAGTTAGTTTTCATTCAATTTGCAATTTCAATTCTGCAATTATTTCCAAATATTGAAAAAAAACACAAAACAAAACAAAAACACTTCTTTCATTCCTCGTAGGAGTAGGGATAAGTTAGGGAAATTTTTGCCAAATACCCCCATAGCTTCAAACATCCAACCTTCCCTCTTCTGTGGTGGCTGTGAATTGGAAGAACCCTTAGGTGAACAACCATAGATATTTGAAGAGCCTACAAGGGGAGAAGAATAAGAAGAACCCATTCCAACTGACCCAATGGATAAAAATGAAAATGACAGAGGAAATAGAGAAAGAGATGAAGGTGCCTTTCCTATCAGGGAAATCAATGGGGATACCAAGATGAAGAATATAAGCCCCTTTGCCCTACCTCATTTCCATGGCCTGACCTCAAAAGATCCAAACACTTTGTTATTTGAGTTTGTTGTCATATGCAGAACCTATGATTACACCAATGATGAGTAGAAGTTGAAAATATTCCCATAGACTCTCAAGGATGCAGCTTTGCACTAGTTCATGGGTTTACCTTGGGATAGGAATACAACATGGGCTCAGATGTTGCAAGCCTTCAACAACAAGCATCGAGACTACTACAGATCTAAAGACACTAAATAGGATATTTTTAGGATGACCTTAGGGCATGATGAATCCCTAGAGGATTATGAAGAAAGGTTCCAGCTTAGCTACAAAAGGGCCAGGTGCACACTTGACCCTGAGTCATTGAAGCTAGTCCTACTTAGAGGGGTAAGGGAAGATCTTCTGGATATCCTAAACCTCTTAGCAAGAGGGGACATATACCAGCTACCCTATGAAGATATTAAGACTATCTTTAGAAACCATTCTAGGGAAGCTAGGAAAAAGGGTAGGGGCAATCAACCTATGGTCAGTCCATCCTCTTCCAATACATCGATCAAGGGTGAAATTGGAAACATGTTGGAAGATTTCAAGAGTGAGATGCTGCAAACCCTTGCCCTACAGATGGACACTATGCACATTAAGAGAAAATAGGAGGAAGCAGAGAGATCCTTAGCCATTTTATGCCCTAGATGCACAAGGAGGCACCCTAGGAATGAATGTCCATTAAACCTGATTGAAGTCTGCTTAGTATTTTAATAAAACCACTCCATAGACTAGCACCCCTCACTACTTGGACTAAAATTTATATATCAAGGAGTTGAAGGGGTGACTGAACAACTCTAGTACATAAATCAAAGGAGACCTCATGGGCCTCGCCCATACCAGCAGGGCATGCAAGGGTCATCCTTCCTGGTCTACACCTCCTCATTGGTCCTTTGCACATCAGTATCATTCCCAGCTGACCAGTGAGTCATTTCAACCACATGCTCCACCATAGCCTCAGTGGAATGCACTGAACCAGGGGTGGAGGCTCGCATACAACATTTCTCCAGCTTTATTTCCTTCACCACCTAATCAAGCACAACTTCTACACACTGCTCCACCGAAACAACCCAAAATTCCTGCGCAGCAAAATCTGAACCTGAATAACAGACAAGCACAAAAAGTATACAACGGAGAGACATCCTATCTTGCTTATGCTATGGAGATTTAGGAAATCAACATGAGATATGGGAGAGTACTCCTAGGCAACTAACCTCTACCGCCACCTAGGGAGAGTGAGGAAGAAAGAGAGGAAAGCATGCCTAAAGTAAATCCACCACCCTTTCTTGAGAGATTAGCTCAACCAATCTAGCCTACCCCAAAAGAGACTGAACTTCTGGGAGAATTGAAAAATCTGTGTCAAAATTCCACTTCTCTAAGCTATAAACTATGTACCTATTTACAACAAGTTGTTTAAGGAGAAGTTATTAAAACATCTAGGGAGGTGAAAAAGATATGACCCTACCATTAATGTAATTGGATAGTTGTCTGAATTAATGCTTGGGTAGGTACTTTGTCCAAAGTGTTTGGACCGTGGAAACCCTGTGGTAGATGTGCACATCAATGTCAACATTGTACCACACACTTTGATTGATCTTGGGGCTACCATTAATCTCATGACCAAGGACACCATGCTCAAGCTCAACCTCCACGGTTCATTTAGAAACACAACAACAGTCCTACAACTTGCAGACCGTTCCATAGTTACCCCTGAGGGGATTGTGGAGGATGTGATGGTCTCCATTGACTATTGGGAGTACCCTGCAGATTTCCTAGTTCTCCAGCCTAAGGCTAAGCTTAGTCGTTACCCTCTCATCCTTGGGAAGCCCTAGTTAGCCACATTCGATGCCTACATTAGTTGTAGGGATGGAAATATGACTATAAAAAATGAGCATATGTCCAAGAAGTTGATCCTGTACCCTCCTACCCAGCCATCTCTAGAACATGACTTACCTTTATGGTTGGAGGAGGAGGAAGAAGATCAAGTTTATTCATCCCAACTCTATAACTTAGAAACAGCCATGGGAGGATGACAACCGGATGAATATGATTTGATTGAACACATACTCGAAAGTCCAACTCCTAGGACATTGTCCTTAGAGGAAGTAGTAAAGGAAACCCGAAACAACCATCAGATTGACCTATTCTTATCTGATTCAAACCCTACCCATGTCAAAACCATAGAATTCATCCCTGAGAGAACTTTGAAAATCAACCCATCTCTATCTGTACACCAAGAAGAAAAGTTGTTCAACATGCTAAAGGAACATTTGGATGCCTTTGCTTGGAGTTACAAAGAAATGAAGGGAGTGCACCCCTCGATGTGTAATCACCACATTTATATCAAAGAAGGTTGCAAACCAGTCTCACAACCCCAAAGGAGAATGAATGCAATTCCAAAGGATATAGTTAAAGAAGAATTTCAAACGCTGCTAGATGTAGGATTCATTTACCCTATATTAGATAGTGAGTGGGTCTCTCTTTTGGTGTTGGTTCCAAAGAAAAATGGGAAGTGGAGCATTTCTGTCGATTACAGAGAGTTCAAAAAAGCCATAAAGAACAACCACTTCCCTCTACCTTTCATTGATGAAGTGCTAGATGGCTTGGCAAAGAAAAGGTTTTTCTCTTTCCAAGATGGGTTCAACAGGTACAATCAAATCCAGATCAACCCGGAAGACTAGGAGAAAATAACCTTTACTTGTCCTTGGGGTACTTTCACCTATAGGGTCCTTCCTTTTGGTCGATGAAATGCCCTTGCCACTTTCCAGAGAGCAATCCTAAGTATCTTTTTTGAGCTAGTCCATGATGCAGTATACATTTATATGGATGATTTTACACCCTATGGGTGTGATTTCCAGGAGGCTATGTCCAAATTAGGTAAGGTGCTAAAAAAATGCATTGAAATGAACCTATCCCTTAGTCTCAAAAAATGTGAGTTC
This sequence comes from Pinus taeda, assembly GCA_000404065.3. NCBI lineage: Eukaryota > Viridiplantae > Streptophyta > Pinopsida > Pinales > Pinaceae > Pinus > Pinus taeda. The sequence continues at coordinate 58,741 of APFE030057417.1, forward strand.
TTGATGACTAAAGGAACTGTGCTAGGTCATTTAATATCCCAACAAGGACTGCAGGTGGACCCAAACAAAATAGCCATCATCCAAAGGGTCCCACCTTCGAAAAAGCAGAGAGATGTCAAAACTTTTATAAGTTGGATACTATTGAAGGTTTATAAAACACTTCAGTAAGTTAGCTTCTCCTTTATTTTGGTTGTTGGCCAAAAACTCTAAGTTTGTATGGTCAAAAAGCTATCAAGAGGCCCTGGACACCCTGAAGGACAATTTAACCAACACCTATTCTCTAAGGCCCAAATTGGGCCCTCCCTTTTCATATACATGTTGATACCTCACACAAAGCCATAAGAGCAGCTCTAGGCTAGATAGATGACAAATTTCTTTATTCCATTTACTTTATCAGTAAGAATCTATTAGAGGCCAAACTGAACTACATAGTGACCGAAAGGAGCTCTTGGCTATTGTGCATTCATTGAAAAAATTTAGGCATTACATTACATGTTATCAAACATTTGTACATACTCACCATGTTGAAATTAAATATTTAATGAATAAACCTGATGTGAATTCCTGGATATTAGATGGTTACTTTTATTACAGTACTTTGATCTAACTATTGTTGATAAGCCTAGCAAGGAAAATGTTGTTGTAGATTTTTTTTGTCCAGGTTAACTTTTCCTATAGGAGAGGAAGGAATGGTTGATGATCAGTTACGAGATGAACACTTATTCTCCATTTCAGTTCTCTCTCCATGTTTGGTGACATAGCGAACTATTTGGTGTCATCACAATTCCCATTGAGTTTGTCCTCCAAAGAGAAAAGCAAGATTGCGAGGAAGAGTGCCTTATTCACTTGGATTAGGGGAAACCTCTCCAAATAGGGCCAAATCTAATTATGATAAGATGTCTCAGGGAGGAGGAAGTCTTTGACATCCTTATGACCTATCAGGATGGGCCTTATGGAGGTCACTTTGCAGCTAAGAGGACAACATTCAATGTGTTACAAGCTGGTTATTATTGACCCACTCTTCAATAGGATGTGAGAAGATATACTATTCAGTGCGATTGGTGCCAAAGGATGGGAAAGCCTACTCCAAGGGATCAAATGCCTTTGCAACCTCAAGTGACTTTTGAGCCATTTGAAAAGTGGGGTATGGATTTCATTAGACCTATTGACCCTCCTTCTAAGAAAAAACAATACATCATTGTGTGCACTCACTATTTGATGAAGTGGGTTGAAACAAAGGCAATCAAGGCAAAAACAGAGGAGAAGGCGGCTTAGTTCTTAAGGGAAAATGTATTTTGCAGGTTTCGGTACCCTAGAGAACTAGTCACTGATCAAGGTAGCCAATTTATGACCAACGTGATTGAAGACTTGTTAAGCCAAAACAAGATCAAGCATAGAACCTCCACTCCCTATCACGCACAAGTTAATGGGAAAGTGGAGGTGACCAATAGAGCGCTAGAGGGAATTTTGACCAAAGTGGTTAGCAATAATAGGAAAGATTGGGTAGATAGATTAGTTGAGGCCACTTGGGCCTACAATACCACCTGGAAAACTACCACTAGATTCACACCATATAATTTGGTCTATGGGAAGAAGGCCCTGTTGTCCATTGAATTTGAGTACAATACATTGCGGATGGAAGCCTAACTAGATCTAGATCTCAGTAGTGCACAAAAAGAGAGATTTCTATAGCTGAATGGGATGAATGAGTTTAGAATGCAAGCCTGCCTACACGCACAGGTGACTCAAATTTAGATGAAGATTTGGCATGGAAAGAACATCAAGGACAAGAAATTTCAAGAAGGTGATTGGGCTTTGTTATATGATTCCATAGATAAATACTTTAAGGGTAATTTAAGGACTAGATAGTTAGGGCCTTATGTCATACAAAAATTTCATGATAATGGTTTAATGTAGATTAGAAACATAGATGCAGAGACCATTCCTTTACTTGTTAATGGGCACAGATTGAAGGTTTAAAGAGGCCATTGTCAAAGAAAGAGTTCATTGATGGTATTAGCAAAATAGTGATGGTGGTGGAGTAAGTTGCAGCTCCTGCTTCATTAAGTAGCTAAGAAAAAAAGAAAAGAAGGGAAAAAGGAAAAAAAGGAAACAAAAAAAAGAGAAAAATAAGGAGACTTAGGTGAAAACCTCTATGAGGTACATGACTCCCAATGTTGGGTTGAAAACCTCTTAAGGTGGCCCAATGGTGTCAAAACAAAAAAAAAAGAAAAATAAATGATCTCTCGGTGAAAACCTCTCTTGAGGCACCCAGGGAAAGTAGCTAGGATGAAAACCTCTTTGAGGCAGACTAGTTGCTTTCAATAAAAAGAAAAGAGAGAAAAGGAAAATTATGAAAATATTGTTTCTAGGTCAGCAGGAAGACGATCAGAGCAACAAAAGAGAATCAAAAGGGACCTATCCAACTCATGTTTTTATTTCTCCATTCATTATCCTTCATCATTCCATCATTCCCTCCATTTTTCCACTCATTTACCTCAGTTTGCAAGGGTTCTATGTTTTCTGCAGGATTCCCTGTAAACCTACAAGATTCCCTAAAAACCTATAGGATGATCCTGTAGGAATTATAGTGGCTTGGAAATCCTGAAGGAGGTAACCCTAGAGCAAGGGGATGACCTTCCCATGTAAAAAAAATAAATTCCTACTTCACCATCTCATCACCATACCTCTCTCCACCATGATTACCCCTTCATTCATAAAAAAAGTCAGTTTAAAAAAAAAAATCAATTTTCAAAGAAAAAACATAGAGAAAAGAGGATGAAGACAGAGAGCAAGGGGACAACACCTGAATGATATATTTCTCATTCAAAAATCCCTAGACCCCTTCTCTACCCATGCCAACCATCCTTAGGCTCCATCAGTAGAAAATGATTAAGACTTGAGGGAGAAACAACTAAAGGACATCCTTTAGGAAATATTGTAGCAGCCTATCTCACAAAACAAAAATCACAGGTTTCAGTCAGCTTCAATCCTGGAAGATCAAGAGGTAGAAGAAGGTCCTCCAGAGCCTAGAAGCAGCATCAACATCATCATCATCAACACCAAGTACTTACACATCGAAGAACATCATCAGAGGACAATATAAAAGAGAAAGGAGAAAAGCACATGAAACCGACACATAAAAAAGACATCATTCTTCAACAAACAACATCAAGGCACCATTACCATAGGTAACTATCTCACCTCCAATCTCTCGGTCGCATAATGTCATCAAAATATGTAAAATTTGTAAAAGAGTTGGTTTATAAGTGAAAGGTGGCCAGTTAACTTGGCCACCTTCATTCAGTCAAAGAGGAGAAAGCAGTTAGTCCTTAGACCCATGGCAACAATCAAGTCAAGAAAAATAAGGATGAGGTCAAAATTAGTTAAGCTACGGATGCCCAAAGTGGAATTTGATTATGAGGTGAGGATAATGATGATGTGGTAGTGGGACCAACGGTCCAAAAATAAATATTCGTACCTTGACTTCCTACACACCACCTCACTCAAATCACCCATATCAGGAAATAAATGTTGATCCCGATTCATAGAAGCATTCACATTCTCGAGGCTCTATAGTAGAAAAGTCACTCTCGGTCGTCAAGCAGTCTATAGGAAAGGAAAATTTCATTTTTTCCTGCATAGGACCACTTACAGAATCCTACAGGATCCTATAGGAGATCCTATAGGATACAGTCCAACACCTACAGGATTGGGAGTGAGAAATTTCAGAGGGAGAAAAATGGGGGTTGGCTTCGCCAGGTAGTGATAAGGAGGTAGACTCTACATTTATCCACATTTTTCCAAGTGAAAGGAGCATAAAAAAATCTTCTATTTTGTTGAAAGTAATTATATCATAAGGGAATTTCATACACATAATTGTCATTTAAATTTCCTCATTCATTAAATTTGGTAGCAAACCTATACAACCCTCCATCCATAAGAGAAAATGACAGGGGGATTTAATACAAGGGAGCCCATAACACATTGAGGATTCATCAGCACCCTCCTATGCTATAGATATTCACAAGGCACAATTGGATGGGTTTCTTGGAGAAATTGAGGGGGTATGATGGTGGAGTAGCCAGATATTTCTCTCTCTCCCTCATTCCACTGACTAGGACCCATTCGACTGTTGTGGTGAGAGGCCACTCCATAGAGTTAACCCCTAAAATCATAGGCATAATTACCATACTTCACTTAGGAATTTTTTTTAGAGGGAGAGGAGGCAGAAGACAAGGAGGAATCACCCAGGGTATCTCCAGAACCCCTTGAGAAAGAGGTGGCAGCTTCCCTCACTCCCTTAGTACCCCTATCAAACAAAAAGTAAAAAGTTAAAGAGATGGGAAGAGAACTAAGCAACCTAAGGGATAGAGAAGCAATAATTGTTAGAAAATTATATATTATAAAGTAATGGAACACACAAAATATATTATAGAAATAAAAACATAGAAAATCCATAAAACAAGAGAGACACAGATATACATGGTTCACCCAATTTGGGCTACATCCATGGAGAAACAACTAGTCTTTCCTTTTATATTATCCAACAAAATGAAGAGAGACAACCTACAACAGATCCATTGTAATTCCCTCTTCTCTCTCACACAATCTCCTCTCTCTTTCTTGCTTAGAATATAGATTTGCATAGATGCAATACAATTCCCTCATATATAGTGAGGGGTTTCCTTCTAGGGAAAAAAACCCTAAATTAAACATAACTTCTACCATTAGATCTCTGCCTAATGAATGACCCAGATTGACTATTAAATTACAATATTTTACAAGGAAATTTTACATCTATTTTTAGCTTCGGGGCGCTTCCCTCGATCCCCTGCTATGGTGGGGCACCAATGAATCATCGTCGCCCCCCCTGGACCCCCTTGGCAGTGTACATTTTATGGGCAGCATTGCTGCCACATTACAAACTAGGGTCCAGTGTGGTGATACCTCTAAATAAAGAAGATAATTAGGCTCCACACCTAACAATATCCCACCTGGAGACTGATTATAGTAACAACATCGTTGCTTCAGTTCTTGGACAATGACTCCACTTTGGATGAGAATCTTCATCAGAGATGTGTGATGTCGTATCATTGGAATCCAACTAAGAAACATATCGAAGGCTGGTTGGATAGCAAGATCCACGAATTCATGGTGCAGGAAAATAGAAATCTGCGGCTGACGAAGGAACATTGGCTAGATAGGTACTTGTATATAGAAATCCACGAGATCTTTTTCTATTCTTTTCCAGTTGAGTTATACGAGTGGATTGTGAAGCTAGCGGATAGCCAAGGAAGGTGGACGCTTGACAGTCCTATTGTCTTGACCCTGGAGTTAGTACAGAGACTAGAAGCCTCTGAGGATAAGATCACCCACACTATCTATCATTGGATCAATCCTATCATAGGATGGTTTGTGACTAAATTCATGGTCGATACCTTAGTAAGTTACAATGAGGTGTGGTGACACCTTTTCAATGGTCAACGAGGTAAGTACTTGAAGTCTTTAAATACTTGGATTAAGATGTTATTGTGCAAAAAGTGGGTTATGTAGCTACCTTGATGTTCGAAGCTACGCGAAGTGGAAAGACTTAGAGGAATGAAGGAAGAAAGGGTCCTAAATATAGCCCACTCATTTCACCTCCTTTGAGTGACAACAAGGGAGTAGCGTAGGCTTCTTCATGAAGTGCAGTTTAGTTGATAAAACAAGGGTTCCAATGACTACCACCTCCACCTACACCACCTCTACCTTCACCACCCTCACCTACAACTTCGCCCACACCACCACCTCCACCACAATTGAACATGGTGAATTCAGTGAAGCTGCCATTGTTTAATGGCTTAGGAAATGAGGACCTGGACTAGTTCTGGTTCATCATAAAATCTGTATGGGAAGCTCAAGGAGTCACATACGATCACATGAAGAAGGCGACGTTGGTTAGTACTTTGTAGGATCACGTGCTAACTTGGTACATCAATTACTCCAATGATAACCCAAATGCTGCATTGGCAGAGATCTAGACTGTGATTCTGGGGTTCAAGGAAATCACGATGAAACTAGGTTAGACACCTTAAGAGTTGGATTAGAGGTTAAAGTGTACAATCCACGAAGCTAACATGAATTTATTGAATGGGCAGCACCGCGAATGGTTCATGGCTTAGCTCTTGCCTCACCTAAGTGTTGCACTGTGACAACAAAAGATTATGAATCAGGTAGAGGCCTTGGAGATTTCCATAAGACTGCATGAAACACCAATACAAGATCTGAGTCTGGTGGTTTAGCAGATCCATGCACAGTTACAAAGTTTTTGCCTTGAAATGCAAAGTCTGAAGTGAGACAGAATAGTTCGGCCAAAGGTGCGTGAAGAGATATGGTGCTTGAAATGTAAAGGTCAGGGGCATGACAAAGACCACTACCCAGTCTTTGCAAACTATATTACAGGAGGAGGATCGATGCCTTTGAGGTCAAAGGCCCAAGTAGAGCTGAGCACGGGGCCTGCGTTGTGGTGTGCTATATGTCAGGTAACAGGGAAACATACCACTGATAATTATCATTTACTGTAGAAGTTTGTACAAACACCGCAACAAATGTTATGCAACTTTTGTAGGTTGGTAGGGCATGATGAGTGCACTTGCTGAAGTTATTAATTGGTGATGGATAGAACAACCACCTATAGATTTTAGGTAGAAATGCGACCTGCTAGCCAAATCACCGGAATGGCGCAGATAGGCTTTCAGGGGCACAGACGAGGTTGAGGTGGAGGAGGACCTGGTAGAGGTCGGGGATAGCTAATCTGTTACAATTATTGAGGACCACGACACTACCCCCATGAATGCACTAACCCAACGCATCCACCGTGAAAATATTGTACTTAGTTTGATCATGAGACTGAGGAATGTCCTACACTGATAGCAAGGATACGCGACAAAGGAGTGCTACCTCCACAATAGACTTAGAACCTGCAAATGATGAGTGCTAAGCCTTGAAGATCTGAATGTTAATATAGTGCTCCGAAGTAGAATTGCAATGGGTGACGATAAGTGGAAACAATGTGAAGACAGCGCATGGGTTCATAAAGCTCTAGAAAAGGAGGCTGAATTTGACTTGGAACATGCATGAAAAATGTTCATGCAAGAAAAGAAGAGATTTGTTGAGGCCTCCACCTCACGGATCCAGGATAAACCTATTCAGGAAATGGACCCTTCTATTCTTACGACCTTTCTAGAGACTTGCATGAAGCTACTGCACAATAGAAAGGCTATGAAGGGATTACAAGAACTTATAAATAGATGCATCGGAAACACTCTAGGTGAGCTACTCGTGGTACAAAAGATTGGTAAGCATAAGGCAAGGGCAAGATGTGAGATAAGACTCATCGCGTAGATAGGAGAATATGAAATGTATCAAGTTATTCTAGATCATGGATCAAACATGAACGCTTTGCCAAAGTAGACTTGGGAGCGGATGGGGAGATCCACACTATAGTGGTCTCTGATTCAGTTAAGGATGGAAAATCAGCAGAAGGTCATCCCCATGGGATGGTTACAGGGAGTAACTATAGACATTGAAGACACGAGAACATTGGTTGATTTTGATGTAATAGAAATTGTGGACAACAACAACCCCTACCTTGTGCTCCTTGGCATCGATTGGGCTACTGATATGAACGGGGTAATCAACCTAAATAAGTGAAATATGATATTTGAAAAGAATTCGCTTCACGTAATAGTACCCCTAGATCCTGTAGAAGGATTACGCTATACTGAACCAATCCGCAATTACGAATGCAATGACGATTTGGATTGCATATATAAGATAACAACGCGAGACCAATATTGGGTGAATCTGGCAGTGGATGGATGAATTACATGGGATTGCGAGAGTTCCTGTGTCTGAGACTTGGATGAAGAATTAGAACGCTAGCAGAATCAACTACATGAAGTAACTATGCTGAGCTATAACATGATGACCCAGTCGCTGCATTGTGTGTCGTCAGAGGTAATAAATCTACCAACTTATGATGGCTTGAATGATGTGGATGTGTTTTTGGATGCATTTGAAAGGGAATTACCAGAGAAGTAGTGCTTCTAGGCTTTGGACTGGGCACTGCGTGCTACACTTGCGAGATGGTGCGGTATGCACAAGGGTAGTTTTGATGATTGGTGAGAGTATAGGAGGATGATGACAACATGATTTGGGAAGCTGAAGGTATGAGTGATGGACAAGTATGACGGGAAGGATGATCCATGTGAACACTTGGCCAAATGGGCTAAGGCCTATGGAGTGAAACCCCAACTTGAATGGGTGCACTTGTTTTGTCATGCCTTGGATGTCGTCCTGATGAAATGGTACTTGGAAACAGAGATCTGGATGGCATAGAAGAATGGGATATTTTGTGCGAAGGATTCATAATGACGTTCAACTGTGAAGATGGGTTTGACTGTATTGACAAAGCACTACAAGAAGTTAAAGGAGCGATATTTAGGATACCATGGGATCTTTTGGCTCTTATTCAACTCGATTAGACTACTCAGCTGAGCCACGTGTTGGAATGCTATAACGTGATTGTTTAAGAAGAAGATGAGGACCTATGAAAGATTAATATCCTTAAAACTGAGGGTTACTGCGAGGTTGAGGGATTGTAGATTGAGAATCATGATATAACCGTGCCACTAAAAACTAAACAGATAAATATTGGCACGAAGGTGGAGCCCAAATTCACAAATGTTGGAGATTACTGGGATGACATGACGGTAGATAAGGTCGCCAAATTGCTCTACAAATACCAGGATTTGTTCCCTACCAAGTTTATGTAGTTAAAGAAGATAATAGGAGACGTGGGCATTATGAAGATCACATTAAAACTCGACGTGAAGTTAGTTAAGAAAAGAAGTTACCGTCTCAATCTGAAGTATAATTAGAAGGTCCGCTTAGAGTTAGATAAGATGCTTGCAGTAGGCATCATTGAGCCCGTAGAAGAATCTGGTTGGGTGAGCCCAATGGTGCTACTGGAAAAGAAGCAGAAGGATGAAATAAGGATATGCCTAGAACTTGGGAAGTTGAATGATGCTTGCGTGCACGATCCTTTCCTAACTTCGTTCACTAATTAGGTATTAGATAATGTAGTTGGCTAGGAAGTGTACTCCTTCACTGATGGGTTCTCTAGGTACCATAAGATCAAAATCGTGCCTAAAGATAGAAGAAAAATGACCTTCGTGATTGAATGGGGATGTTTTCAGTACACCGTAATGCTTTTCGGATTAAAGAATGTGCCTGGGACTTTTTCACGCTGTTGTGGCCAGGAACACCCACCCCCCCTTGTTCATTTAAGTGTTGTCCAAAATACTAAATGAATGGGGACCCTTCGTTAAATTTTAAAGAAAAAAAGCAAGAGTTTACTTTCTTCAAAATAAGGTTACCATCGTAAGCTTAGAAAGGTCTTTTGAATATTTTTAACCTAAGTCTACGATAAGAAAAATATCTTTAAAATCGCGTTGCAAAAAAGATATGAAATGCCTCCATTTCTCTATAATATTAGTATGTGCAAGACCCTCGTATTAAGCATAACATCGCATAGCAATGAAGTAATACTCATAAGGAAAAAACTTCAAGATTTACCGATTTGCGATAACACCGATCGCAAGATCGCATATCGCAGAAATGAGCTGGCAAGATTTGGCTAACATCAAACTTTTGCGACCTGCGATGTTGCGATCGCTGCGATATTATATTCTCGCAATCTGCGATAGTGCGATTTGTGATGGTGCAATTTGTGATGGCGCGATCTACGATGTTACGTAAGAAAATCATAAATCACTTCATCACAAATCCTTCGGGTATGCCATTCAAAGAAAAGCCACTTACCATAATCTGACTCAAGATCATGCGCTTTTAATGATAGTAAATGAATTAGATGTCAGTTATTAAATGAAATGAAGACGTGTGCTTTTGTAAAGAATTACTTCACGTAAGGTGGCATATTTGATATATCTGTTGCATTTAAAACTCTCCCATCACCTTTCTTAATTAGTCATTTCCATTTCACTCGTAATATGCAGGAACGAAGAGCTAAGACGATTCAAAGCCAAACGCAGGAAGAGATGGGAAAGAAAAATAAAGCTCAAGGCTTTGAGGTGAAGGAAAAGACGAAGGAGATGGCGCCTTTGTATACAGACATAGCCTATAACAGAGACGCAGGGATATCAACATGGGAAAGCATGTACAGGCTGCTTGAAGAAGAAAATCCTAGAGTAATGAAGGTTGATACTATCGTGGGCTCACAACACTGTTCCGAGGCGTCCTTAGAGGAGATAGCATGTTCATTTCTTCACCGGATAGCAGCAAGGCCAAAAATTCTACCATATACGGATCTGATCAAGTGGATACTTGAAAATGCAGAGATGAACAAAAGACAATTCAAGGTTCAAGGACATGGGCTCCTCAGATCATTCGCTGCGCAAGATTTAAAGCTTATGTATCGTCTTCCTGAACCGTAGGTGACTTACGATGCACAATTCGTTAAGAAATTTGTGGCAGAGAACCCAAACCTAGTAGAGACCACCAAAGATTGGTCCAGAAAAGAGGAGCCACTCAAAAAGGACAAAAAGATGCTGCCACAAATGCCGATATTATGGATTGGTCCAAGATCTTTTCTGATAATCTATACATGGCTATTATCAATTACTGGTCTAAAAGATCCTTGTCTCAAAGGATCTATCCTCCTTTTTATCTGTCCGCGTATATTATGGATTCTATTTGTTATGTGTCTAAATTTCCCACTATGGGCTGGAAATGGACTACCCAAGACCCATTACCTATCCATGTTTATCACAAGATGTTATGGGATTCCCAGTTTGTCCCACACTTCTACCATATTTTTCACGGGCTTATCTTACCCTTGTATAGAATGATGTATGATGAAGACCCCCCGAGGTGCTCACCCAAGGCACAAATAGACATCATCCCCATAGCAAGATGGTTCGGGGAAGAATGGTTCACCTATATTAGAGTTTTTGGAAGCATTGTACCTCCACATGTCCTTCCTCAATATATCCCCGATAAACTTTTGGCTCGGCAAATTGCATATCAAACCTGTTCAGAAGGCGACCTGGCCAAAGACCTAAAAGACAAAATGAAGGCCATATGGCCCCAGTTTCCTGTAGCTTGTGGGGCCTTCTCATTGTTCGATGTAGGACACACTTTCACCAAAGTGGAGAATGTGACATGTCTACAATTATTTAAATTCCAAGCAAGGCCATTTGATCCAAATGGTGTTTCCCAAGATTTCACAATGAATGTCAAAATAAAAGTATTCGTTGGAAAGAAAGATTTGTTTGATGATTTGTTTCATAGTAGAAGCTCACTCCAAGAAATTTTGCGGGAAGCTCGGTCGAAGTTGTGTCCAGATGACCTCCAAAGATTCATGTTATACAGGGAAAGAAGGCTAGCCCGTGTTCCTCTAGAGAAGCTGCGACTGCCTGCCAGAGAACCAACTCCAAGCGCTAGCCTCAGTGGAAACTCTAGCACTTCCAGATCTAAATCTAACACTGCGCAAGGAGTGCCTAAACATTCTAAAGGGTCTCGAAGTGACCAAGAAAAAAATGAAGAAACAGCTAAAGATACAGCTCAGTCAAGTGCAATGTCGCAACAACAAGTTATCGCCTCCCCGTCAAGAGATGTCCCCCCTCCTGTCATTAAAGCGCCACTCGTCACAACAGAACTGGACAAAGAATGGGAAATCTTCAATGAGCTGATCAATCGTGAAGGGAAAGCCCCAAGAACACCTATGAACAATACACAAGTAGCGCAAGAAGTAGTTTCGACCATAGTCAGCAGTGTCACAGAAACGAAGCACATTCTTATCGCTCTACCTTCTGAGCTTCTACTTAATGTAGAAGAAATTCCCCCTCTGGATGTATTCTATAGTCCCCAACATAAAGTAGTTGTAAGGCGACAGAGGAAGAAAAGAAAACTAGAAAATACACTGTCACAAGATGCTGAACATTTGGACGTCTTATGGAAAGACCCCAACAATAACCCAACTGAAAATCTCACTAAGTTGTCTCAGATCGCAGGAGCATATGCTTCTGCAACTATTGACAAGGCATCGAAAGTTCAACAACTGTTGAAAGAACAAGAAGATAAAATATAGCTACTACAACGACAGTTGCAACAAGCCAGTGCTAATATTGAAGCTTCCAAACAGCTCGAGAAGTTGCAAGAAGACTTTCAGCAGATGCAGATAGGCTATCAAAGAAGTCTAGACGAGAAAGGAAAGCAATTGCAAATTTTACAAGAAATGCATAAAGATGAGCGTAAGCTTGCAGAATTTATTTCAGAATCTATTGACTTAAATGAGCAACTTCTACAGCAACAGGAAGAGTTGGGACGTAAGATATCACAGTGGAGTCACTATTGCGAGCTAAGCGATAAAATCACCACATAGTGGGAATGTTACTGGGCATACTTGGTCAAGCCACATAGTCAATGGATGATTGTGAAATGAAGCATAAACATGGCCGAAAATGTAGTGCCAGCTATCATAGATTTTGTTTTCGCAGCCCATTTTAGCGCAGAAGTCAGCCAGCCGACTCTTCTCAAGCCCATGATGAACACTTGCAGCTTTAAAGACCAAGTTCAGAAGTAGCCTTATTTTATAATTTTGTTTTTTCTTTTTAATTAGATTAGAAAAAGGACGATCATTTGAAAACTGCATCCTAAATTTCGTAAAGACACTATTATTAGAATTAGGAAGTAGTATTTTAACCCTTCTCATGCATTGAGAGGAGGGTCCAGAAATTTGTCAAAAACTTGTCCTCGGAACATGCACTTCTGCACCCTCAGAGGAGGTTTTGATGAATGGATGGATCGAGATTTATTAATGTTTGCATTTGATGTCTGCTACTGATGTTTCACTTTTGTACTCTTAGTAGATGTTAGAACAAGTAGAGATAAATCGTTTTTGCTTGAAGTTTATAAGTAGGATTAGTCATAAATGGTACTTTTATCTCTTGGTCATTTATGCTTAAATTCTTAAAGTGATTTACAGTTTTCAGTTGTTTATATGTTATTGCATGAATGTATGAGTGACCATTTGGCACTTTTGTACGGTGGAGTCATTTATTTATGTCTGATATATGAATAACTTATTATGCGATATGCTGTTCACAACTGTTTTCCCTAACTTCTTATGCAAAGTGGTTTATCTTAATTGATTTCTATTCTTATAATAGCTGAATGATCTTTATTACCAGTTATTGTTTGAAATCTTTTTAGATCACATAATAGAAGAAATACATCCTAGGTTAGCATAGATTAGATGTGTTGTTTCTCATTAGATTACAATAGCATAGAGTTAGTTTAAAAGTATGAATTAAATTAGCTTTAAGTACTCTTAGATCAGCATCATCCAACTCTGCACACACACACCCCCTTAGATTGGGAAATTGGTCCCATTATCCCGAGTCGGACCTGCTATACCAAACGGATAAGGAGTTGCCAACCAAGGCCCGGACTGGGTGGGTATCCCCCTTGTTGTTGACCCGATTTTCGGGGCTTCAACATATTTGGCGCTAGAAGGAGGGCCTGAACATAGTGTCTGTTGGAATGATTTTCAATTGTAACATTTGAATCAGGATGGCTGCTCACAAACTTCCCATTTGGAGTTGCATCCATGTTCCTACCTCTTCCAACACTCCACCTAAAGTGGTAAGACTCTTGTCTCAGGTAAAATTCAATGGTAAGAATAATTCTTCTACTTTTAATCATGCTCTTCAATTTATTCAAAGAGTTTCAAATTATGATGTTCAAAGAATTGACGAAGGTGTTTTATGCAGAATTTTTACTCTTACATTCACGGTGGAAGCTAGAAAATGGTGCAGAACCCTCCCAGTTGCATCAATTTACAGCTGGGACCACTTCTTCAAGACTTTCATTTTTGAATTTGATTGTTATGACTATGACCAGGTATATGATGAAATTGATTATCTACAGAAACAAGATGAATCTGTTCGGGATTTTAATATGTGATTTCATCTTAATTGTCTAAAGTACGATCTTGAAAGTGAACTCATAGATGAAGAATCTTCAGATTATGCTGAGCATTCCCTGCCTCCTATGTCTGATCAAGCAGAAATTAGTTCAAGTTTTGTCTCATTTTCTTCTAATATGAATGAGAATTCCAATTTGAATATACAAATCAGCCATGATGAAGGAAGTCCCATAAGCCTAGGAGTCATGCATGCTCTAACGCAAGAAGACAACAAGAATGCTGGAGGAAAGCCTACCTTGGAACTAGGAGATGACTTTGATACAAGGTCAGATAATATCGTTGCAAGTCAACAAATGCAGATGCCAAGGTTGGAACAACAAACTATTTCTCTTTCAAAAAGTATCAGTACACAAATGTATGATCCAAAGCCCGATGACTATGATGAATCTGATGAACAAAGATTTTTCCATGATGATATTCTCAAATGCATTGTTCCAGAATCACATTTTTCTCTTTATCCTGATGTTTTTGGTGATGATAATTTTTCCCCTCTCAATATTAAAGATATCTCAAAAAGAAAAGAGGATTATTCAAATGAGTCATCATTAGGTTTTCAAGATAAAATGACAACGATAGAACATCCTTTGATCATTTTCAAACAAGAACCACTTGACCTTCCTTGTCTAAAAATAGATGATGAAAAAGAGAAATCTACGGAAACCTGTAAAATCATTTATGATGGCTACTTTGACAACGATGATGTTGTTGATTTATCCCAAGTAACTCATCAAAACTCAGATAATGAGAGATATTCTAATTTGGAAATCATATCAGTCAATCCTCATTTCAAAGCAAAAGATCATTTGCCTGATTTTATTATCCAGGACAATACCCTGATCTATGATTCATATCTTGAAGAAACCCCCATGCCTGCTCACAATCATAACTTGTCTTCTGATTCACAAGACGGAATTCGAAATTGCTCGGATCCCATAATTCTAGCCAGTTCTTGTGAAAAAAAAGATATTCCAAGCCGATCCCAGCTGTGTTGTAACATTATTTGTACAGATAATCATTTCTTTCTTTCTCTCTTGCACTCATTTTATACAAAATCGGGTCGTGTTTTAAATTTTCATACTTTTGATAGATTGCTATGCTATGTTGAACACCTTATCAAAGAACATTCGAAAGATGTGCTACCATTTTGGAAAGCTAAAATGTGTCAAGGAAGTATAGAACTTTCTCAATTCCAAGATCAATCAATATCAGACTTCTTTAAAAAACTTCTTTGGCATCCAAAACACCATCAACCAAGGAAAGTACCTTTCGAAACTTGTCGGCAATTCGCGCCAATTGATAAATATCTTTCCAGAAATTTCATCTATTCTCCATTGATTTATTTAATGATTTATATATGGAAACTTTCCTTTTACAAGGAATTCCTAAAAGCTCGACTTTAACGCACAATACGTTACAAGCCATTAAAACTTAAAACATATTCACAACCTGGCTTGTCATCTTTCCTATTACAAGATCATCAATCCATAATAGAAATTCATCCTGATTTTTATGATCCAATAGGTTTCCAGTTGGAAAGAAGTTTTCATGAGAAAGAGATTTCGGACAGAATTCCAACTGAAGTTACACATTCTTATTCCACATCCAACATTAACAGTCCAAGAAAAGTTATGTTCTTAACACTGATGTTTGAAAGTTACATACGTGTAGGAATAAAAATGAAAAGATGGCTCCACTGGAAATATCATTTCACGTAGTTAATTTTCTGTATATAGTTAGAATAGGAGGAGTAATTTAGCTAGGTTATTGGGTTTACTTTCAATAGTTGATAGGCAAAATAAGAGAAGAGATTATCCCTATTTTGTACATAACCCTAGGGAATGTCTACCTCTCATTTCGTTAAATATTTTTCTCCATGATAAAATTTGCTATGGTTAACAACTTTTGAAATTTACTAAAGACACCTTTTCTCTATCAAGATTTTGAGCTTCTGCTTCTATAAATAGCAAATCTTTTGGAAACTTGATCTTTATTATCAATAGAACTTTAACCCAGATATGATACTAGTTTCAACTCCAAGAAATTTGAAGAAAGCAATCTTAGTGAAGAAATTGTTTTACGTTAGTACAATGAAAGGCATCAATAATAAAATAAGGATTCCCTGTAGAAACAACCATTTCCAAAAAAGCTCTATTATTGTCATCCTGGACTTTCTTAAGGAAAAAATTGACTTCCTCCCTGATAAAGGAAATCGCAGCATTCAGAGGAACAATCCGAGAAAACACTATATCTCAAAGAATAAGAGGTCTCATCACGAGCCGGCTTATCATGATCACAGATATTATAACTTGCTGACTTTGCCAATACTGTACACCAAAACAGGGCAACGACTCAAGATTGTTGCAATCAAAAGACAAGGGGTCTCATCACGAGCCAGCTTGTTCAGCAAAATTGTAAATCAAGTGAATGACTGTGTCATAATTTGGCCACCAAACCAAGACATTGTTCTTTAGAGAATAAAAAAAAAAGAGAAGGAAAAAAGTGTCAAAATGGGTTTTTCTCTGAAAAGTTGTAAATAGCCTTAAGCAGGATAAAGGATCATTATTGGGTAATAGGTAACCCTGTCGAGGCTATGGACACATGCTGGCAACAGAGGCTCTACCTACGACGAAGGAGCATATTTAAAAGGCTGATACAAAAGGAAGACTTTATTTTAATTTTTCTTACAAGACCAAGTAATGGCTGATGTAAATGCAAGGAAAGGCTAAGGATACAAGTAATTAAAATAGAAAGAGGTTAAAACAAAATACATTGACAATTTGAACTATAATATGTTTTATCTTTTTATAATAAAAGTTTTCTGAGAAAATTTTTGTTTTGGACGTTTGAAAAACATGAATAGAAGATCAAAGATAATTGGTTCTCCCAAGTGAATCGCTAATTGTTGTGGCCAGCAACACCTCCCCCCCCCCCCTTGTTCATTTAAGTGTTGTCCAAAATACTAAATGAATGGGGACCCTTAGTTAAATTTTAAAGAAAAAAAAGCAAGAGTTTCCTTTCTTCGAAATAAGGTTACCATCGTAAGCTTAGAAAGGTCTTTTGAATATTTTTTAACCTAAGTCTACGATAAGGGAAATATATTTAAAATCGTGTTGCAAAAAAGATAGGAAATGCCTCCATTTCTCTATAATATCAGTATGCGCAAGACCCTCGTATTAAGCATAACATCGCATCGCAATGAAGTAATACTCATAAGGGAAAAACTTCAAGATTTACCGATCTGCGATAACGTCGATCGCAAGATCGCATATCGCAGAAATGAGATGGCAAGATTTTGCAAACATTAAACTTCTGCGACCTGCGATGTTGCGATCACTGCGATATTATATTCTCGCAATCTGCGATAGTGTGATTTGCGATGGTGCGATTTGCGATGGCGCGATCTTCGATGTTACGTAAACAAATCATAAATCACTTCATCACGAATCCTTTGGGCACACCATTCAAAGAAAAGCCACTTACCATAATCTAACTCAAGATCATGCTTTCCAAGCAGTTGAGGAAAGGATACTCACAGAAGCCCCTTCATCGATGATGGTACCAACCAAGACCATTATGTAGGCTTGTACAATAATTCTGAATGGTACACTGGCTGGTAAACGGGGTGTGCCTAGTAGGTTCCAGTTGAGGGAAACCACTAGGTTTCTTGGTGGTGGGACCAATAGACGGCTGGGTAGGACTCTGATGAACTTCCTTCTTGCAGTAAAGGAATGGGAGGACTGCCCCCAAGCTCATTGGAGTCGGTGTTGATGAAAATAATTTGAACGGTGTTGTTCTCTTTCTCTTTAGTGACGGTATTGTTTGAGGATGAACATTCCGAAGGCAATATCTGGTCAACTACTGTATCGATCCTTTGGCTTTCATCTGGTATGGATTCTGAAGGTTCATTTTCAACGATAGGTGCTTCGGTTGACCACAAGGATGGGCCAACCGGATTTTCAACCGGTGGAGGAATCGGCAAGAGTTTTTGATATCCAGGAGGAAGTCGTAACAGTGAAACCGGATGATTATCTAAAACTCTTTTAGCCTCTTCAAGGAAGGGACAACGGTGGACGGCATGATTTCCTTCACACAACTTAAAAGGAATTTTAGGATTCCTTCTTTGTCCATGTGCTTCACTTTCACTGGTCGACGATGAGCATTCAACATGGTCGCCAATGGTTGATGCTACCGGGTGGTGCAAACGAGGAGACCAGTTCCTTAAGATCCGAGGGATGTAGGGACAATCTCGGTGATAGTGGTCTCCCTTGCAGATGACACAAGGAGATTTAGGTTTTGACTGTGCGGTTTGTGGATTTTTGATAGATGATACTTGGTTGTTCCCTTTCGATTTTGGTTCCTTTTTCTTCTTTTCCTTTTTCTCTTTCTGCTTCTTCTTCTTCTCAGTTACTTGATTTTTAGCTTTATCGGCTTTGTCAAGCGAAAAGGGAGGAGGAGAAGGAGAATCAGATGAAGTAGAAGGTTGGGAAGCAACTCTAGTGTCGTCTAGTTGTTGGTTAGACTGTTCAGGAATTGTGGGATTCTGAACGACAGAGGTAGAGAAGAGCCAGACTGGCAAACCAATTGTCAATCCTAAAAGTGACAAAGTGGCCATATGGGGTGGACCAACATCTCCCCAAGATAGGAAGGGACTAGGATTTCCTTCACGGGGAAATCCTTGGTTAGTAGACTCCATTTTCTCAACTTGAAGATCAACGGGGGAATTTGTGATGTTATTCCGATTTAAAATAAATTTTTAGACACCTCGACACAACTTGTTTTTTCAATTTTAAAGAGTCGACAAAAAACAAAAGATGAATCTAGTTGCCTTCAATTTTTATTGAGCTTGAAGTGACAAGCGCTCAGAGGAAATTTTCCGTTAAGGAGTCTGAAAAGGAGAAAAATGGACTTCTCTGGAGATCTGGGTAGAGAGGATTACCAAACCAATCGTAAAACTACAGAATAATTTTTACGGTATGGCATTCAGTCTTCCCGAATGCTGTGTTCAGTGCATTACGATTGATAGGGCAGCATACACGGATTCCTAAGGATAAAGGATGTAGCCTATAGTGGTCTCCCAATATATATGCGACGGTACGTGGGAGCACAAATCCGTACTGGCACTTATCATCTCAGAGTTGAGGAATCACCCAACTAGCACTAAAAGCAATAGTTACCAGGCTTTACGACGCCGGAATACGTCTCTAGCCTAGACCTCTAGATGTTGTGTTAAGTTCCAAAGCGTTGTTAGATTCATTGAATTTATTTTAAGTTGATCTTGCTTAGCAATTGCCTTTCAGTTTCACCGTGTGATGTGTGTATAATTCCTAAATGCAGTCTAAGATGATAAATAAATGTTTTATCTTCTTTTAGTAATGAAAATCCTAGCTACTAAGGGAAGAAAGTTAAGCATCTTTTCTTCACAGAGCACATAGCACAGTCTAAATGCACAGTCCTAAATCAAGCCAAGCATTCAAGATGCACATGCATGTGCATGTATTTTTTTCGTCCTTTAATGTGTGAATGATGTTAAGAAAGCTATGTGTAAATTTGAATTACTTTTAAAGTGACTGTACTCAACCAAATTCTTTTTCAAAATGAAGTGGAAGCGAGAGAGACACTTTGCGATTTTGAAATGAAAATGCTTTTCGACACTTTAAACTAGTAATTCAAGTCTTATGTAATAGAACTGTATAATCGACTATCTAGAACAATGTGGTTGTTTTCTAAAATTGATAATGACATCTATGACACTTTTATATCTAGAGGCGATAGTTTGACTATGTTATTTTTTGCAAAAGAGGACTAAAATGACGCACAATACATAAAAAATTTATAGTTCTTTGCACTAAGGAGGCAGAATAATGCAAGAGAAGGGGGTTTTCACAGAAGTACACTGATTACAGACAAAAAAACTCTTGAATAGTACTGAAAACAGTGAGAAAAATCCACAGTCTGAGGGTAAAGTTAGTCCTCCCTGGCCATCGCACCTGTTACACAGTGAACTCAGTATGTAGCGCAGTTACTGCATTTGGGAATGCATGCTACCTTGAAGGCAGGGTGCGATGGTTCCTGTGTGAGACTTTGAACGATTTTTCACTCACAGTTTGTAGTTTAGTTTAGGTGTTTAGGCTTAGTAAGTACTGATCAGTGTATGTAAAACACAGGGGTGATTTTAGAGGTTACTGAGCCACTACTTAGGGCAATTAGATTGCTTTCAGATTTATTGTTTAATTTATAAACAAAACCTGGAGATTGACAACATTGATCTACTTTGCATTTGTATGACGAATGTAGTTCGAAGGCTAGCTGGCTTGACTTCCGGCTCTGTCTATATGTTTATAAAAGAAACAAGGATAGATAGGCTAACAAGTAATCTAGTCGCTCCTCAGTGGAGTCGCCATTTTGTTACTGGGAATAGTTTCCACTTGGATGTTGCTATTTCCACTAAGATGTGTGGCTATCTTAGAACAAACAATTAAAGTCTACTGTTGTTTTCTTTTATGAAAATAGATGAGAGGAGAACCAAGACGGCCAACCTTGGTCTTGCGCTCGATTTCCTCTCCTTCTTGATAGAGTTTTTCTGCTTTTTCTTTATCTTCTTAGCTTCAAAAATGACCTGTGGAATCATAGCAACATACTATTATGGAAGAAACAAGTATCTATATTCATAAATAATGTAGGATCATATGTGTGTTAACCATATACATGCATATATAAACTAGTACACAAGATATTGCAGGAAACAAGAATAGCTTTATTTAGATAAAAGTAGCAAGAGGATTACAACCATATGCTCTGACCCAGCATCATCCTCCAGCTAGGAAGCCCTTCTTCACCTCAAGGAAAGCTAGATCACCCAACACTGTGAATGTACACCAGAATACTGACAACACTTCTCTATAGATTACAAAATTCCAGCCTCTGGATCTCTGTGATGAGGGATCCATATATAGATGATTATAGAGAGGTGAGTCATCTTTTGGGATCTTGATTAGTTTCTTCTCTCTGATAGTTCCTGCTTCCACTTGGAGAATGATGATCTCTTACTCATCCCTGGTTGAAAATGGAGTGGCAAGTGTTAGAGGGAAGCTTCTGGAAGATTCCATGATCTTCCACCTCGCATTTTTGTTCCTGCCATTTTTCCATTCCCGACCATCGCACCCTACAGAGGAGAAAATTAGTATGCATCGCACCTTGTACATTGGGAAGGTGATATGGATCGCACCCTCTGCATTGAGCTTTCAGTATGGTCTCGTTTTGACCATTTATGAGCAGTTTTCAGTGGAGAACTTCTGGGAGATGATGTAATCAGTTGACCTTGTTCCTTTAGGTAGTGAAGCAACCCTTTTAGGGACTTAGGAGCCCTTAGTTTATGGACATTTGTGATTGGGGTTGAAGTGCCCAAAAATGTCTATAATAGTTGGCCATTCCTGAGGGAGAACCAGTAGATGTGTGCGGTCGTAAACTTGCTACGAGGGTGTGCAACACTCACACAGAGTTGGCCAAGGTTCAGTTGGAGATGAACCTCCAGATTGTAGAGGAAGGCCCAGCCTTCAACTCCACTGGAAGTAAAGGAGCAGCGTGTAATCATTGTCACAGAGGTAATAGCGGTAGTAGATACTGTAGTAAAAGACTACAGAAAACTGTTTGAACAATCGTTCAAAGTACTGAACAGTCTGCAAGAATATCCTAATGTATAAAGGTTGGAGATAGAGGTGCAAGAATTGCGGCTATGCTACGACGAGGTAAAGGAAGCAGTGCGCACTATCACCCTCACACAAAGACTTGTGAAGCTGTAGGAGGCCAAAACACTAAAGGAACAGGTAGATGCAGCTCAACACAAAGAGGCAGTGCTGAAGGCGCGGTTGAAGCCTTGGTTGGAGAAGGTTTATTTGTTAATGGCCTCCATTGAAGGCAAGATTCCTAGTCTACAGGTAACTCAACAGAAGCTTCAGGACAAGTGATAGAGAAATTGGTCAAAGAAGTGAAGCAGGCGCTCACGTAGTGCACTGCCGAGGTGGTAGTAATACAGGTCGAGTTGGGGGGTCTTCGCATCCGCAGAGTGACTCGAGGGTGAGTCACCATGTTTGTGTTGGGGGGCTGTTGGGAACAGGTTCCCCCAAGAGCAGGTTTAGGGCTAAAAGCCATGTTTTGGGACAATTTTGTAATAAAGTTGTAATGTCTCCACATTTTCTGATCACGGAGCGCGAAGGTGTTAAGAGTCATAAAGGGTTGCTCAACCTTATTTTGTAAAGTGTCAATTAGGCTGTAAATATCTACCCATGGTCTATGGACCATGGGATTGTATAAAAGGGAGCTAATTAAGTAAGCTTTAGCTAGTTATTAGCGAAGTAGAATGGAGGTGGTTACTATAGAGTTATCTAGCTTAGAAGAGTCTAAGTGTGTTCGGGTCTTAGCATAGGAAGAGGCTCTGCGACTGGGTGCGTAGAGGCCTAGGGTAGAAGTCTACAGCTGAGTGCACGGACCCCTACAGCTATGTGCACAGGGTGGATAGAGTCTGTATTAAACTAGAGATATCAATAAGGAGAAGTATTCTGTAATTACTGTGTATTTAGTCTTTGTTAATGCATCTGATCATATTGCGATACAATCTAGGTTTATATTACAATGTTTATTTGATGCACGAATGTATGTGATTATATATGTTAATTGAATGCAAGTAAGACTATCAGTTTACATGATGATAACTATAATTGGTTAGTAGAATAAGTAAAATGCTTGAGATAACTTGGGAACCTATACAATACATCGTCATAGGAGTGCGAAAGTACCTGAACTACTAGTTAGGGTTGCACGAAGTTGAATCGCACACCTTCGCAAAGGTATTGGAGGGCGAGATAGAGGGTATATCGATAAGCCCTAAAGCTTAGTGAACTATGCGAAGGGAGGAGCAAGGGGTATAAACTAACATCACGACCATCTCAGGGATCAGAAACTTGGTTCCAGTGTCCTCCCATACTGCTTCGGGTGAGACTTCGGTCTGTTAACACCCAGGTTGTTCCCTATGACTCCCTAGGGAATACGGCCGGGGTAACCACTAACCAATCTTTGGACTACACTTCTAGCCCAGCTGTAATCAGAGAGGGTCTCTCTGTAGGTTTGTCACTGTTTATGAGTTTTTAGGCTAGTTATGAAGTAAAGGTTTTGTTTTTTGTGTTTGGTTGGGAGGATGTTTTCTGATAGTTTTGAAGTGTTCTCTACAGATGAATTAATCCATTGGGAAATGGGGTCTGTAGCTGTTGTTTCCTTGAGATCCTGGTTTAGTGCAGCTGGAATTACAGGGCCTGTATATATCTCATAAAACAAACTGTAAATTGTGAGGGTGAAGTGTGAATCAACTAGGGAAGAGTAGTTAAGACTTCTTCACTGAGTTGGAATGTGAGAAAGGGACCTATTAATTAGGAGCATTACCTGAATTCCTGAAACAATAGATCACTGTGATGATATAGTGTGAAAGGTAGCATTTAAGAATTACACTTTCATTACCATAACTGAAGAAAACATTTGTAATAGCTTAGATTGAGTTTAGGGTAATCTGTGATTAAATCTTGAGACTATTCTTTTTCCTTGCTATTTAGATATTTGATATATGGAAAACATGAGTGATATATGAAAGATAACAAACATATAACAGAGAGTAACAAGAAAACTTATTGAGTCATGAAACACGCAGGAATCCTGCAATATTCAGGCATACACTAGCAAGACATCAAGAGACACAATGCTTTGGAAATCCCATCATCCTTTGTATTAGTTGTCTGAAGATTTACAATAGAAGAGTAACAGAATAGATATCAAAAGATTTCTTACATCCAGAGTCCAACCCCTGCTAACAAATGCGAGGGGGAATATATAGAATTCTATTACAAAATATCTCAGGCATTGAGTCATCTGAGAGGGAAAATATCTTCTTTTTCTCGTACAGGGCTTGCAGATGAGAAGTTATTAGAATCTTAAATGAATTATAAATGCTCTTAACTCCTGTCAGAGCAATTTTGACCTTTGGGGCTCACGGAGTCGGTTGAGCGCTTTGACATAACTGCTGAATGACGTGTCTGTGCAGCTGTAACTTCCTGTGTCTTTTCGGACCTGTCACCTGTGACTGGTGATGCTGCTATTGTGGCCGAGTACCTATGCTGAGTTGGCTCAGCCTCTGTCTTCATACCTGTTGATGTGTCTTTGTCCTGCTGTGTATGAGATTCAAAATACTTTCAAAGGCAAAATCACAATTACTGACTTTGGTTTAACAGTAATCGTATCAACTCTTCCCATGTCTCTGATGAAGGCAACTGATGTTTCAAAATTGACCCCATGGTCTCATCAGCCTCTGTATATTTATAAAAATGAGGGGGCTCATCAAATAAATGTGCTATTTCATTTCTAATAAAAAATAGATTATCTACTCTATCAAAAAGAATCTGCCCTGTTACTGGGCCTGCTTCTGATGATGCACTAGATGCCTCTGAAATCTGTGTTGCTGCAAAATTTCTTACTCTCTTGGCATACTTCTCATGGGAGAGTAATTTTCCTGATGGATCCAATGGGCTAGGGAGCCCCCTATTCTGTAAAGCCATAAACCTGTTCTGAAATTTATTAATATCAGCTTGCATGTCCTGGGTTCTTCTTTCCAGGGTTTGAATCAGGTTTCTCAATGTCAGGACTCTTCTGATTAGGGAGATGGTCTCTGTTTTGTTTCCAATCCCCATTCTTATCAGCTGGGAGCTTGTCCTGTAGTTTAGCACGTCTATCATCCTAGTGGCAATCTCAGGCATGCTGCCTAGAGATGCCCTTGCCCTCTGCATTTCTTTGTGTGCTCTTCCAATGAGTGCTATTTGCTCATATATAGCCTCAATATACTCCCATTGGTCTGTTATAGACTGGCCAATGTTGCC
>APFE030057422.1:0-12615 GCA_000404065.3 Pinus taeda
AGTGGGGTTAAACATGAGAATGGTGTGCCTCAAATAGCTATGTAGACCACCTATATACTTCAACAAAGTTTCAGGTGAGTCTTGAGAAATGCCTAGAATTAAAGCTCTTTTTCTAAATTCCTACGAATAACTTTGTACACTTTTCCCCTTTAATTGGAGAAGAGTTTGCCAACTCATGATTGCTTGCTACATATAAGCTAGTGGATAGAATTATTTTTTAATGGCAGAAACAAATTCACTCCAGGTAGAAAGAATTTTACCATGCTTCTTCAAATCAGCTTGTGACCTGTCTTCCCACCACACCAGGCAATTCCTCCAAGGTGAAGGCTAGCCAGTTGAGTTTTAATCCTTTCTGAATCAATGGTCTGCACCCTGCAATACACATCAATCTATCTAATCCAGTTATCTAGATTTTCTGCATTTAATTCTCCATCATAGATTGGCAAATCAAATTTTACATCTAATTTAATCAAAGATGTTTTCTTCTTTTTCTTTTCAGGGCTAGAAGGAGTTGATGGAGGAGGCTCTTCCCCTTTCCCTTTGCCTTCTAAATGGGCAAATAGAAGAGGTTCCTCTACTCGTTTTCCTTGTAACGCGTGTTGAGGTGATTCCACCTCAATCCTTCTTAAATTCCTGATACATTTCTTCCACCATGGATCTCATGGTCATGAAATTGTCCGTGAACTAAGGTTCTTATTCCAATGGGAGTTCTCCGACCATTATCCTCTAAGCATAGACTCTTCCAATTTTTGGATTAGTCTCAACAAGCTCTCCTTCTCCTAGTTTGAGCTTTGACCTAGTTAGCATTCAACAATCCAGCACAAGCTTGTCTAACCTTAGCAAACCTAAAGCTCTGATACCACTTGATCTGAAAATGAAGATCTTAGATTAATTTTAAGGTATTACAGACTCATGTGCATGAATTTGCCTACATTACTTAGTGCAATGGATTGATAAGATTGCGAATACTATAGGCAATGAAGCAGTTAAAGAAACATAATAGACAAAGACACATAACACGGTGAATTTAATATGGAGTTTACCCAAAACTCCTAGGCCATGTCTCCTGGTCCAACCTTCAGTGGTGACCTCTCTATTATGTCTTCAAGAGCAACGTTTTACACAATGTGAGCTCAAATTGAATCTCAACACAACAGATGTAAAACAACAAGAGTTTGCTTGAATCCCTCAAGCCTCTCCGAGTACACAGACTCTTTCTTTCACTCTCTGTCTCTATTTTCTCTGTGTCCCAGTACTGCTTCCCCTATGTCTTGTCATTTTGTGGATTTAAAGCCAATCAATGTTGTCTATTCGTTTCCCCTTCTTAGGCTCTCTAGCTCTGGGCCTCTATCTGCTCAAATCCTCTTCTGAGCATTAGAAATCATGGCATAACATCTTTAGGGAAGGTGGCCATCTGTTCTGCAACGGAAGGGACCATCGGGCCTTTGAAATCCCCAAAAATGGCATTTTCTATTTACACAGGGAAATACTGTAAAACACGAGAAAAATCCACCAAATGACTATTCATCAGACTTCAAATATTATGAATTCTGCCCTATATTCCATGTGATCTGCCTTTAAATCGCTATCGCATATCCACCGTTAATCTGCATGATCCTGATCCAATGGCTAAGATCTATTTCAGGCGGCTCATGTGTATGGGGGTTAACTACCCGAAAAGGGTGGTTTTCTCTCTCCGGCACCTAGCCACGTGGCAACCAGTGTATGGGCTCAGGCAGAGCTCAGCCAAAACCACTTACCACCTACGGCCCGCCCGAAATCTCGATTTCCCTTTGTATTTGGAAAATACATTAAAACATTGAAAATCTCGCAAAATGGCTTTATAGCGGACTTGAAATGTTATACATATGCATTCATAAACCCTTTCGGGTTCGGTTTCATTGCAACAGGCACAATTCCTTTGTTTGGTGGAAATCTGAAATACAAAGGAAAATGTCATTTTCCAGATTTCAAAATATATAAAATATCGCCTATAACCCTATTAGGTCCAGCTGTCACAAGCCTTATTTGTATCGGCCCCGCTCCTTTGTGTAGCTCCGATGCGATATTGCGATGCGATTGATCACAATCACATATCGCATAGACCTCCAGGCTGTTTGTAAGCGCTCCTCTGTAATCACCAATTGGGATATTGCGAGTTAACCTGGGCAGTCAATCTTTGTGCTTGATCGACGGTCCTCGTTGATCATGCACTGATCGCGATCGCAATTGTCATACGGTAGGTGCCGATATCCTCAACCTACCACCGCTGATTGCAACACTCCGATCGGATCTAGACCTTTGATCATCTAGATCCGACTGCTCCTGTGCATCATTCCTTTGACCTCCAATAGGCCTTATTTCACTATTTTCTTCATGTTTTTTCCTCCCGATAGTGTAATCTGCCTATTTAAAAATTTCTTCTCAGGCGATAGTTTTGAATGTTTGAAGACTTAGAGGGTGTTTTGGATCCATTTTGGATCACCTTTTGATATAACGTTTCCAATGTCTTCGTCTATAATTTTTCATCTTGTTGAGGTAAATATAATTATGTGCCCTTTATCAGTTATTTGAACTGCACTTAGAATGTTCTTCTTTATCCCTTCAACTAACAATACATTAGCTTCTTTTGTATTCTTAACATCAATATCAACAATACATTTTCCTAGTACCTTTGTCGATGCATTATTTCCAAGAATAAATTTACCACCCTTTCTTTTCTTGAGAGAGGTAAATTTGCTATTTTTTATAGACATGTGATGAGAGCATCCATTATCTATGTACGACTGATCTATTTATAGTGTGCATAGATCAAGGCCACACTTCACTTGTCGCTCTTCCTTTTTATTGATATGAGGAATGTTGATGGATCCATCTTCTTTAGGTTTTTCGATAAATGTATTCTTGTCTAGTTGCTTGTTTTGGATAAGTTCTACTCATTTTCTAAAATTTCTAAATGATATCATTGACTTGGTCCTACATTATTTTTTCTACATGTACAAATTGATTGCATGTATAACACCTTATGTGACTAGAGAAGGGGGTACTATAATCATAGCATTTTTCATCATGTTTCTTTCATTTCTATATGATATGAAATAAATAGACTTATGACCAAATACATTGCATGTAAAACAATAACCTTTAAAGAAACTTGAGACCTGAGAACTGATGATATTCCAATGGAGAGATTTTTTGCTTGAGGTCTAAACAATCTACTTCTGCAATTCACTCTAATGTGTCTAAATTTTTGATAGATAAAACATTTAATATCATTGATCAAAGGAGAGGATGAATTTTTATTTCTATTTCTACCATATTCATTGGGCGGAAATGATTTCCTTTGAAAATTTACTTTTCTTGGTTGCTAGTTTGGTTGACTTCTTAATTCTTTGCTAGGATTTTCAGAATTTTCTTTATTATCCTCAAAATTGCTTGCACAAACTTGAGAGTTGGACTCTCGCTTCATAATTTCATGAAAAATAAGGTCTGATTTGATGGAGGGAGACCTTTGACTGTTAAGAAGGTTATCCAATATATTGGTACTATCTTGAAATCTAAAATGTTTGTCCTTTTTTGCAAGTTTACCTTTTACTATGCTTACCTCATCCTATTTCTCTTTTTTTCTATTTGAATTATGTTCTTAACTCAATAATTTCTTCTTTAAGCCAATATTTTTGTTCTTCAAATAATTGAAGTAACTCCTCATTTCATTTGTTTGACTTTTCCAAATCAAATTTGAGAGAGATGATCTCCACTTCAAGTCCTTCAAAATATTATTTCTTCTCGTTAAGTTGTATGTTAAGACCACGATGGTCCTAGGAATAAAAAATAGTCTTGGCTTGTGCAGGAATTCACCATCTCAGTTTCTTGTAAAAACAATGTTAGGTCGAAGAGTTTGACACATTGATTCCGGTGGTATCTACAGATTTTCATTTGGCCTCCAGGTGATGGAGAAATAGATCCAAAGTTTTTAGTTGTTCTCGGAAAGAATGCCAAGTAGTAGAGCCCATTTTTTTGAATCTAACACTACTTTAGGTTTCTCATTTGGTCCCCAGAAGAGGGAGAAACTATCCATCAAAGTTAAGATATCATAGGGGCCTTACTAGCCATTTGGCATTTCTGCAGTTCAACACGTGGCACAAACCTTATCTCTAGGTTCATACTTCAGTTGTAGGTGAATGCTGAGATTGTTGGATTAAGAGTTTATTTCATGTTAAGATGCACATTATTCCTAAATTCTAATTCTATGGGGATCCATTAAAAAACCTAGACACATATGGTATGGTTTCAAAAAAAATATAAGAAACATATATTATAGGTTCTATGGTCAAAGTTTTATATAGTTTCAAAACTATATAATAAAATGAGAAGTGGGCGCATATATATTAATAAACCATGGTGGGCACATGTGATATTAAACATAAGGTTTGGAGTGGAAATACATTACAAATGTAAATATGGCACAAGGTTATGTGTTAACCTATGGTCTACAACCTTGGAGTGCAAATGGTAAATACTAGCAATTGCACCAAATGTTGCAAAGGAAATGCCGTAAGGCATAAATTCTAGAAGCATCATGATATATAAACAATCATTGAAGATAAAAAAAAACTAGTAAACAAAATGGAATTGAAGAATTGTGATTAGTCATTTAAACAACTAGGCAATGTTCATTTCTTTTTTGGAATAACATCCAAAATATTAAATGCATACTACAAATTGGTGACATGTTTCATGAGGATCGTAATATTAAATGCACACTGCAATGCTCTGTATCTGTTAGATAATGGAAAACGATAATTCATAGAAACAAAACTAATTTTCCATCTTGAGTCATCATGAAACATAATCATAATGATCCTGAATGAAAATATGTCTAACATACTAATCTACTACTTTACCAACCAATTACTATGGATGAGAAAGCGGTCTAACTTTGCTGCAATGTGGGAAA
Source organism: Pinus taeda (assembly GCA_000404065.3). Classification (NCBI taxonomy): domain Eukaryota; kingdom Viridiplantae; phylum Streptophyta; class Pinopsida; order Pinales; family Pinaceae; genus Pinus; species Pinus taeda. Next base: position 4,958 of record APFE030057422.1, read on the forward strand.
TGTCACTTATCCAATTTTTCCAAGTATACTTACCATTTTTTGAAAACCATTAAGAAGCTCCCAATCACTGATGACATCTTCCATTTTTTCACAATGAAGATCACTTACAATGCTTCCACCATGTTTTTCAAAATTGAAAATAATTGTGCTAAAAGCACTCCCTATCACATTATCTATGTGCTAGCGACCCTCCTTTATGAGTGTTAAAGAGTACCAAAAATCTCCTTTTTCACTCTACACACTCGGACATATAAACATTTATAAGGGACAATGATTCTTTTGACTCCTTATCTTCTACTTTGACAGCCACCCAAAAACATAGTTTGACATTATATATTAGCGTAAATTGGTATTTTTACCAAATGTCACCAAAATCTCCCTGAGATCTTTGTGCTACACCCAAGGTCCCAAACTATTTTTTCCAAATTGTTTGTGACAAGGCCATGGTCTCTTCTTTAGCGAGTTTTATTTCTTGGAGAAATAAGACTTGCAGCTTCCTCAAATTCACTAATTATTTTACTTATTTTACTACATTTGGTTTGATGAGGTCTCCAAATCCCCTAATATTCAACGATGTAATTTTCATTTAGATTTTCAGAGAGCATACTTACCTCCTCCAGCCTTTCATCTCGCATTTTCTTTGTTTCTCACGTTTCGAAGAAATTTTGTGATCTGAGCTTGGTTTCCAAGTTTGATAGTTTGCTTTGATTTAGCCTCTCTTGTATCTTTCTTAGAAAAACATGTTGGAAGCATTGTAAGGGATCCACTGTGAAAGAATGGAAGATATCATCAGTGAGTGGGAACTTCTCAATGGTTTTCAAGAAAGGGTAAGTATACTTGGAAAAATTGGGGAAGTGATAACATTGCAGCAAAGTTAGACCGCTTTCATAGTAATTGGTTGGTAAATGGCATATAATGTCTTTCTAGTATTCTGGCTCAATTGGATTCTGATCACAAACCCATTAGGTTGGATTTGGACTCTCCATAAGATTTAGATCTGATTTCTTTCTGGTTTAATCACAGGGGGCTCTAGAAGGAAAGGGAGGCTGACTTGATAACTCATGCTTGGGCTATGCCAATTTGCAAGTCTTTTACCTTTGTTTGGGAATAAAATATGAAGGAGGTGAATTATGCTCTTAGAACCCGAGACAAAATCAATTACAGGCCCCTGCAGCAAGAGATAAAATAACTAATTCAAAAGATCGAAGATCATCAAGGCTTGATGGAGTCCAGGCCAATCACTCACAAGAACTTAGAAGAAGAAAAAAAACCTAGTAACCAAATATTTAAAATCAACAGGAAAGGAGGAAGAATATTGGCATCTGATGTCTTGAAGCCTATGGTTAAAGGCATGTGATATAAATACATCTTTTTTCACAAGCATACTAAATAAAGAGAAACTAGGAATCAAGTAAAGGAAATTTCTTCTGGAGGTCACCTTAAAATATGTTTTTCCTAGGAAATTAAGAGAGGACTTTTGCTTCTTCAAGAATCCATATTCTAGAGACAAAGTAAATGGCTCAGAAATGTAGAAATACTTCATCTCATGTCTCACCTCCATCGTTTTGTATCAGGAATTTTCTCATCTGGTTAAGCCGATTAAGGAAGATGACGCAATTGAAACCATCTAGTCCCTAAACATGGTTAAAGATCTGGGATTGGATGACTTCTTTATAACTTTTAATGTGAATGCTTAACTCCTCCATATTTAAATTAAGGTTTCAGGGCAATACCAACTCATTCTTTTTAGCTCTAATTTTGAAGGAGACATAGTTGTCCTCATTCTCTCGATTCTGGACAATCTCAATGTGTAATTTGGCCTAGATGTTTCTAACAAAAAATTTAGCTATTATGCTCAAAAATATTTTCCCTACAATCATATCAAAAAACCAAGTTGGTTTCATCAAGCATCGATAAATCATAGAAAACATCATTCTTGTTCATGAGGCGATTCATTCAAGGAAGAAATGGGGTTAGCAGGGTATGATTATCAAACTTGACATGGAAAACACCTTCAATAGAATCCATCACTCCTTTTTATTCTCAGTGATGGAAAAGTTGGGTTTCTATAATGAGTTCATAAATTGGACTACAAATTGTATTGGAAGCCTATGGATAGCTCCTTTAGTAAATGGACTCCCCTGCAATCTTTTCTCCACGTCTAGGGGTTTGAGGTAGGCTTTCAATACAAGCTCCTAGTAGTAGAAACCTTAATATATTAGTGGAAAAAAACTTAATACGGAACCTAGAGATGGGAAGAAGGGAAGAGAAGGGAGAATATGAGGACTAAGTATAGAAAACAACAATAAATATGTGTATCATTCCCAGTTTGCTGACGATACATTGTTGTTAGGGGGAGCCTCCAAAATTATTGCTCGGCGATTCAAACCAGTGTTTGATCAATATCTAGACCTGTTGGAGGGCTTCTGATAAAACAAAGAGCCTAATCATAGGATGGAACTGTCCACTTCAAAATATTAATGAAATTGTGATGGTTCTGGGATTCCCTTTAGAATGGAATGGAAATTATTTAAATATCTAGGAATCCCCATTTTGATCGGTGCCTCTAATATGGATAGTTGAATCAATACCTTAAATAAAGTTTCGAAGAAATTTCAAGCCTGGGGTGCTCAATGGCTCTCTTCATTAGGATGTGTTGTGATAGTTAAATATGTTCTATCGTCGCTTCCTTTCTACCTATACTCTAACCTTCTAGACCCAAAAGTTGTGCTCGATTAGATGAGCTTGTTAATTCACAAGTTTCTATGGCAAGGAGGGAGGAATAGTGAAAGAAAATTCCATTTAGTAAACTGGAATGTAATTTGTCTCCCAACGGTTAATGGGGGGATTGGCAGTCTAAGACCCTCTATTTATGAATATTGCTCCTAGAGCTACAATCGTTTGGATACTTATTTCAGATTTCAGTGTGTGGTGGAAATTTGGCTTTCTGCCGGAATATTCAACAAGAATTCTCTTCTCAAGGTAGAATCAACTTATTGGACAGGTCTAGGTTTTACTATTTGAACGCTGTGAAAGGAAGCAACCCCTCTTATTATTGATCACCTTAGTTGGAAACGGGGAAATAGGTCTTGCTTATATATTTTGAGATAACAAATATTTCCAAATATCCTATTGAGTGGAAGTGAAGAATTCAAAATCCTCGCTCAGTGGATGAAAAAAAATGGTTTTTCTCAAATTAAAGGATATATAAAAATGGGATATCAAAGGGGTATGGAAGGGTTGGATCAACCTAGAGCTGGTGATTCATTTAAAGCTGGTTTGGGATAATTAGACTTGAGTGATAAATGGTTGTTTATAGGAGCTGCCTAAAACTGTAGCAGACTTCCCTACCCTGCCGAAGTTTGCTGTACAATTCAGTCAGAGTGTTGATTGATCTGAAACTCTGACTGTTTTGGATGATCTGGTTTAATTTAAAATTGGGAAAAACAAACCCAATGGAATCATTCCAACACACAGAATTTTCACTGTGCCTGAAATTCTTGCTGGATTCTTGTCAAATTTGTGGTTGGAAAGAGGGTCTGTTTGCTATACAATTAACGTACTCTATTGTTCATGAGTAGCATGGTTTTTGTACCCCAATGAGCTTGTCAAATATTTCTGAAATGATATTTTGAACAGGTCAATCCTCACAATCATCAGCTAAAGTTATGTGATTTTGGAAGTGCCAAAAGCTCTGGTGAGTTGTTGCACTGTGATATAAGCATCCAATTGAATTGTCATTGTCCTCTTTTCACCTTACACATTTGCAAATATGCCTCTTTTCACCTTAAATATGCCTCTTTTCACCTTAAGCTATTTGACAAAAATGGATTTACCATTTACACTCATATCCTATCAAACTCTGCTCGGAAATATACAAATCACTATTGATTATATTCAAAGATTAATTAAATTTATATTCTAGGTAGAGGAATCATGGCAGAGCATGGCACCTTTTTCCAATGTAACCAACCATGTATAATTTGCTCGTCACCTAGAAAAATAAAAGTAATTCACCATCTCTGTCAGTAATATAGTGAAACATAATTTAAACCCTGAAACATAAACACAGGTAACGATATTAGCTTTCCTGGAGACCACCCACTTCACATCTGACGGTGAAACAATGCATTTTACAGGCACGCTTTTATGATTCTCGCGCTGAATAGAGATGACTTCCAAGGGCTCCATCCCTTTGAGGTTTCTTGAAACAATATAATCAACTTTCCCACATGATTAAATGACACAGTTTATTAACTGTAGCCTATTAACACGAGTAAGCCTCTTGCGTTTTATGCTAAGTAGTTTGTCATATATCACCCACGCAAAACTCATAAAATGGGGATCGGTAGTACCAGATCCTTTCAAATTTGCACAGGCCCAATAATCTGGGTGACATGTTACATGATACCCAGTTGATGCCCTGGCACTTTGCTTATCAAAAAACCAAGTTGGTTTCATGAAGCATCGATAAATCATAGACAACATCATTCTTGTTCAGGAGGCGATTCATTCAAGAAAAAATGGGGTAGCTGGGTATGATTATCAAATATGACATGGAAAACACCTTCAATAGAATCCATCACTCCTTTTTATTCTCGGTGATGGAAAAGTTGGGTTTCTGTAATGAGTTCATAAATTGGACTAGAGATTGTATTGGAAGCCTGTGGATAGCTCCTTTAGTAAATGGACTCCCCAGTAATCTTTTCTCCACGTCTAGGGGTTTGAGGCAGGCTTTCAATACAAGCTTAGTAGAAACCTTAATATATTAGTGGAAAAAAACTTAAATAAGGAACCTAGAGATGGGAAGAAGGGAAGAGAAGGGAGAATATGAGGACTAAGTATAGAAAACAACAATAAATATGTGTATCATTCCCAGTTTGCTGACGATACGTTGTTGTTAGGGGGAGCCTCCAAAATTATTGCTCGGCGATTCAAACCAGTGTTTGATCAATATCTAGACCTGTTGGGGGGCTTCATTGATAAAACAAAGAGCCTAATCATAAGATGGAACTGTCCACTTCAAAATATTAATGAAATTGTGACGGTTCTGGAATTCCCTTCAGAATGGAATGGAAATTATTTAAATATCTAGGAATCCCCATTTTGTTCGGTGCCTCTACTATGGAGAGTTGAATCAATACCTTAAATAAATTTTCAAAGAAAATTTCAAGCCTGGGGTGCTCAATGGCTCTCTTCATTAGGATGTGTTGTGATAGTTAAATATGTTCTATCGTTGCTTCCTGTCTACCTATACTCTGACCTTCTAGACCCAAAAGTTGTGCTCAATCAGATGAGCTTGTTAATTCATAAGTTTCTATGGCAAGGAGGGAGGAATAGTGAAAGAAAATTCCATTCAGTAAACTGGAATGTAATTTGTCTCCCAACGGTTAATGGGGGATTGGTAGTCTAAGATCCTCTATTTATGAATATTGCTTCTAGAGCTACAATCATTTGGATACATATTTCAGATTTCAGTGTGAGGTGGAAATTTGGCTTTCTACCGAAATATTCAACAAGAATTCTCTTCTCAGGGTAGAATCAACTTATTGGGCAGTTCTAGCTTTTACTATTTGAAAGCTGTGAAAGGAGGCAACCCCTCTTATTATTGATCACCTTAGTTGGAAATGGGGAAATAGGTCTTGCTTATATATTTTGAGATAACAAATATTTCCAAATATCCTATTGAGTGGAAGTGAAGAATTCAAAATCCTCGCTCAGTGGATGAAAAAAAATTGTTTTTCTCAAATTAAAGGATATATAAAAATGGGATATCAAAGAGGTATGAAAGGGTTGGATCAACCTAGAGCTGGTGATTCATTTAAAGCTGGTTTGGGATAATTAGACTTGAGTGATAAATGGTTGTTTATAGGAGCTGCCTAAACCTATAGCAGACTTCCCTACCCTGCCGAAGTCTGCTGTACAGTTCAGTCAGAGTGTTGATTGATCTCGAACTCTGACTGTTTTGGATGATCTGGTTTAATTTAAAATTGGGAAAAAAAAAACAATGGAATTATTCCAACACAGACAATTTTCACTGTGCCTGAAATTATTGCTGGATTCTTGTCAAATTTGTAATTGGAAAGATGGTATGTTTGCTATACAATTAACATACTCTATTGTTCATGAGTAGCATGGTTTTTGTACCCCAATGAGCTTGTCAAATATTTCTGAAATGATATTTTGAACAGGTCAATCCTCACAATCATCAACTAAAGTTATGTGATTTTGGAAGTGCCAAAAGCTCTAGTGAGTTGTTGCACTGTGATATAAGCATCCAATTGAATTGTCATTGTCCTCTTTTCACCTTACACGTTTGCAAATATGCCTCTTTTCACCTTAAGCTATTTGACAAAAATGGATTTACCATTTACACTCATATCCTATCAAACTCTGCTCGGAAATATACAAATCATTGTTGATTATATTCAAAGATTAATTAAATTTATATTCTAGGTAGAGGAATCATGGCAGAGCATGGCGCCTGTTGCCAATGTAACCAACCATGCATAATTTGCTCATCACCTAGAAAAATAAAAGTAATTCACCATCTCTGTCGGTAATATAGTGAAACATAATTTAAAACCTGAAACATAAACACAAATAACCATATTCGTTGTCCTAGAGACCACCCACTTCACATCTGACGGTGAAACAATGCATTTTACAGGCATGGTTTTATGATTCTCGCTCTGAACAGAGATGGTTTTATGATTCTCGCGCTGAATAGAGATGACTTCCAAGGGCTCCATCCCTCACCCACATGGACTTTCAATGTTTTCTTCTTCGCCTTCCCCATGGCAAGAAGAAATACCCAACAACAAACCCCAGGATCACAGCTATAAAAAAAACCCCACTGAAAGACATCGCTGCCAACATGAGCAAATATCCCAGCGCTGCATTCAGACCAAAAACGGCGGATTCCATGACCCTAAATCCAATATTGACAATATACTCATGAAATACAGAAAAAAGAAATACAGCAAGAAGGGTAAGCGAGTAACCAAGCCATGATTGAGTCTTCCAGCCGTCAAACAGCAGCTCCTGCAGTAAAACATTATGTGCATCATCTTGGAGGCCTGGAGTTCAAATCCGGATGAAACCCTTTTCCACAATTTCGCTGGAAATGCCCCTAACAGATCTGATCCAGGACTTGGTCCTCGATATTGAAATAAATACAAAGAAGACCATTCCGATAGCGTATATTCTTCTCCAACTCATCCAAGACAGCCCTCCCTCCAGCGTGTATACAGAAACACTCAAATGCAAACTTGAAATCAGGAATATACGCATTGGTGTTCATCTTGAGAAGTTTTCTTCCCACACCAAAAACCGTTGCTGACCCAAATCAGACAAGAAAACAGACATACGAAAATGTGAGAACTAGAATCAGAAAACAGGAAGCAGATACAAAAATCTGAGAATTGGGATTGTGCTCCAAGAATCTGAAAATCCAAACCAAAAATGCTCTGAATACCGCCACCCACTTCGACATACCCATAAAATTTCCCTGTGTCGCTTCATACCTCAGAACGTTTTTCACCGATGATCTAATGGCTGGAAATGATTTAATCGTCTAACAATCCATTTAACGGCCCACGTCGAGACACAGTGGCATGGAGGGTAGTTCCTCTCAGAGGGAACGCCTTACAGCGTAA
>APFE030057427.1:0-18248 GCA_000404065.3 Pinus taeda
ATGGGCCTACCTACGCTGGTCCCTTTAGAGATAATTTTAGGATGTCTTCAAGTCATGAAATTGTCTGGGAATGAGGCATTCAAAATGTTCACTTGTTTAGGGCATGTAGCAACTGAAATTAGGGTTTGATGAGCCCTAAAACACTGATCTAGATGATAGGAGTGATATGCCCAAATGGATTTGTAACAATTGTTCAAAGCATGGAATTCGTAGAGAAGAAAGTTATAGGAAAACCAAAAGAAAATGGTGTGTTAGAAAGCTTGAGGAAAAATTAAAGAAATGTACCTTTATTGGATATGGTGTTAATGATTTTTCTTATCACTTTTATGGTTATGAAAAACAAAAAATCATTAAGAGAAGAGATGTCATATTCAATGAAAAGGCTTTGTATAAGGATTAGATGCAGGAAAAGAAATAGGAAAAATAAAATAGAGAATACATAGTGCTTGATGAGATCATAGAAAAAGTAAAGATGCATGAAAATCATAAGATCAATAGCCAGAACAATGACAACAACCACAACAAAATCAAGTACCTCAAACACTGGAGGGTGTTGTTAGAAGATCTACCAAGATAAGTAGACCCCTTGAGCGATACTCTCCTTCATTACATTATGTATTGTTGATTGATTCTAGAGAACCAAAATGTTATGAAGAAGCAGTGCAGGTAGAAACCAGGATGAAGTGGGAGCTAACCATGAAACAAGAAATGGCCTCCCTGGTACATAACCAGACTTGGGACTCAGTCAGGTTGCCTATAGGTAAAAGAATATTCCAGAATAAATGGGTTTACAGGTTGAAGGAAGAAGATTGAGGTAGAAAAAGGTATAAATCTAGAATTGTGGTGAAGGGGTTTGCACAGAAAAAAGGTATAGACTTCAATGAGATATTTTCTCATGTTGTTAAAATTACTTCAATCATAACTATTTCAAGTCTAGTAGCAGCAGAATATTTTCATATTGAGTTGTTAAATGTAAAGGCGACCTTCCCCATGGGGATTTGGAGGAAGAGATCTATATGCATCAACCACAAGGATATGAGGTCAAAGGAAAGGAGGAACTAGTATGGAGGTTGAAGAATACCTTGTATGGCTTAAAAAAATCTCCAAGGCAGTGGTATATAAAATTTGATAGGTTTACGTCTGAACAAGGAAAGGAAAAATGATGGCAAATATATTATATTGTTATTGTATGTAGATGACATGCTTTTTGGAGGTTCTAACATACAGGAAATAAATGTGATTAAAGTAAATTTGGAAAATTCATTTGCAATGAAGGGTTTTAGTGCTGCAAAACAAATCTTTGGTATGAAAATAACTAGAGATAGAAAAAATCACAAATTAACATTATCTTCGAGTCAATAAATACAAATGGAGTTGAAAAGATTTAATATGCAAAATGAAAAACTAGTTACTACACCTTTTGATATCCATTTTATACTAAGTAAGGAGATGTGTGTCAAGACTCAGGAAGAGATGGATTATATGTCTAAAGTTCCATATGCATCAGTAGTTGGAAACTTAATGTATGCAATGGTATACACAAGGATTGATATTGCACATGCAGTGGGATTTTTAAGTAGGTAAATGACTAATCCAGGAAAAGAACATTGGATGGAAGTGAAGTGGATTCCCAGGTATTTGACAAGTACCACAAATCAAAGATTATGCTTTGGTGGTTCACACATTTCTCTAATGGGATATGTTGATGCATATATGGCAGGTGATAGAGGTAACACGAGGATCGCCATAGGGTATGCATTTACTATAGGTGGAACAATTTTCAATTGGGTTTCAAAATTGCAAAGTTTTGTTGCACTCTCAACGATGGAAGTAGAGTATGTAGCTACTATAGAGGCTAGTAAATAAATGACTTGGCTACAAGGATTATGGATGAATTGGGTAAGAAGCAAGAGTTGGGCAAGTTACATAGTGATAGAAACAATGTCATTCATCTTGTAAAGAGCTCAACATTTAATTATAATACTAAACATATACATATCAAGCACCATTTCATACAGTCAATGTTGGAAGATGGGCAGTTGAAGCTGGAAAAGATACACACTAGGCAGAATCCTACAGATATGTTAACAAAATTTGTAACCAGAGAGAAAGTAAGATTTTTCTCAGTTTCAATTGGTATTCAAGTATGATTATGAACATGAGAAATATCCAAGTCCAAATTCAAGTCATTATCTAGTAATTGAAGTAGTGGTCGAGTTTCTATCATCAGTCTCCAAGTGGGAAGTTATCGAGTGTGGAGCCTAATTATCTTCTTTATTCAGAGGTATCACCATGTTGGACCCCAGTTTGTAATGGGGCAGCAACACCGGCCATCCTTTTATCACTATCATTGGTTCCAAGGGGGACCAACGGGGATTTTATTAAGGCCCCCCTAGTAAGGTTTCGAGGGAAACACCTTCGAAGCTAAAAGTAGATGTAAAATATCCTTGTAAAATATTGTGATTTTGTAATCAATCTGACCCGTTCATTAGGTAGGTGATCTGGCGCTAGAAATTATGTTTAATTTATGGCTTTTGGCCCTATAAGGAAACCCATCACTATATGTGAGGGATTGTATTGCATCTAGAGAGATGTGTATTATGAGCGAGATAGAGAGAGGAGATTGTGTGAGAGCAAAGTGGAAATTATAGTGGATCAATTGTAGGTTGTATCTCTTCATTTTGTTGGATAATATAAAGGAAGGACTGGTTGTTTCTCCGTGGACGTAGCCCAAATTGTTTGAACCACATATATATGTGTCTCTCTTGTTTCATGTGTTTATATTTTTGTAATATTTTATGTGTTCCATTGCTCTGTAATATATAATTTTCTAACAATTATTAATGATTTATTGCAATTTTAATGATTAAATGAGTTTTTAATATAGTTTTATAAATGGAGATTCACAATTTTTCTCCGCGATCTTAGTTGAAGAGCCACGCATCCACTATGGTGGGATCGCTCCAAAGTCTGGTTGTCTCTAATTGATTTTCTAGTTTCTTTTTCATATGCATAGAATTAAAGGTAGGATCCAAACCCTCATTTTTCTTTATTTTTTTCCAATTGTGTTTTCCTTTATATTAATTCATGGAAAGAAGAGAATCCTAACTTGTGTGAACATATAACTTGATGACAACAGGGTCTCAGTAGCATGCTGACACTTTGTGTATATGATTGGTTTGCTTGCCTTTGTTTGAAGGACTAGAAACCATCAAAGCAATATTCAAGGATGATCAAGCGTTTGGAATAAGTCTCTCAAATTCTAGTAGTGGCTGGGATATCTGCTTCTTAGGAAGAACAAATCTTGACAGTAGTCAAGAAATTATTTGCCTCTCTAGAAGTGATAGAAGAAAAACAAATTCATGAATCACAGGAACATCTTCATCCTTGAAATATTGTTGAATAAACTAAAGAATCATGGATCACATCCAATGGAGAGCAACCATTAGAACCTGATATTGAATAATTTTTGACATGCATGTCTACATATCCTCTAAGCAAAGAAGAGAATAATCATATAATGCTCGAAGATCTGTATGGCACGGTAAAGGAGGATATGCCAAATGAGCCAAATAACAAGGTAAACCAAGAGCATTTCGATTTTGTTGTAATTGGGATTCAATAAATTGTAAGGCCATACCACTTCTTCTTTCTTCCTTACTTCTTGATATCATCATTAAAATAGTTGGTTCTTCATACTCAAGTATGCATTCAAGATTAAATTAAAAACTTGAGCATGAATGCATTTTTATACTTGTTACGCACATGGTTACATTGGAAATACTCCTATACTTGAGGAGAGGAATTATTTTTTCTCAAGTAGAGTAGGATAATAAATAAATGTTACATATAGTAGTTATTTTAGCTATAACATATAGTGCAACATGTTTCTCATTTGTTTTCAATAAGTGGGGATATTAATAGCTAGAAAGTAATTAAAATAGGAGATTTATGTTCCTATTGGATATTTTTGTTGGGGTTTCTTTCAACTGCATATTATTTTAATGAAGATTTCTACATAGTCTTATCTCCAACTACAACATGTTTAAATTATTACCTTTATTTCCCACTTATTATTTCTCTTTAGTTAGAGCAAGCCTTAACCATTACATTTGGAATTGTAGGTAAAGTTGGAAATGATTTCATAGCAACATCATCTAGTATTGCATAGCAATTGTTTACTGCCATATTTCATCTAACCAATATTGATAATTATGGTTCCAATTCTTTATGTTGCAATAAAAAATAGGATTTAGGGATATTGTTCATTTGATATGCTTAAATGCTGAAATAATGTTTTCAAAATCAGAAAAAACATCTTCATCAATCGAATGGAACACTTAGGGGAGTATTTGATGACATCTTTCCTTTTTCCTCAAGTTATTAAAAAGGATGCATTCATGCTTTATCTATTTTAATACCTCTATTTTACAAAGATGATATAAGCAACCACTTTCATAAAATTTGAATTGAATTATAATTCCAAACTATTCATAGCTAATTTACCTTTTCTTTGTTTCGAATTTCATTTCTCTTATTCATGTATATTTTTTTTTATCAATATAAGAAATTTCTCAAAATATAGTTACCAAAACATACTAAGGGGATTATAACAAAGTTAAGATGTCCATAATTTTCATTAGGGAAATGCATTCGTAAGGGATGTCAAATTTACATTGTTAATATGTGTTATGCTGACTCTAAGGATAAGATATCTGCCTTGGAAAAGATATCAGTCATTCAGGAAATCAAAGATGTCTTTCCAAAGGAGACCTCGATATTTCCACCTAAGAAAAACTTTATTAATAGACTTGGTTCCTGGAGCCACTCCAGTATCTAAAACCCCTTATAGGATGAGTGTTCCTGAGTTGACATAATTAAAGATGCAACTCCAAGATCTATTGGAAAAAGGTTACATTAGCCTAGCTTGTCCCCTTGGGGAGCCCCAGTTTTATTTGTAAGGAAAAAAGATGGTACTTTGCATCTACGTATAGATTATAGAGAATTCAATAAGTTAACGATAAGAAATAAGTATCTCTTAACCCGAATTCATGCTCTGTTTGATAAAGTAAATGGAGTTGTTGTGTTTTCTAAAATTGATTTATGATCTCGATATCACCATATATGAATTAAAGATGAAGACATACATAAAAAAACATTTAGGACATGCTATGGACATTATGAGTTCATTTTTCTACCATCCGGACTCACAAATTCTACAACATCCTTCGTGATTATGATGAATCAGATTTTTCACCCTTTCCTAGATAAGTTTGTTCTCATTTTTATTGATGATATCCTAGTATATTTTAGGAGTATAGAGGATCATAAGGAACATCTTCAGCTAGTATTGCAAACATTAAGATAAAATCAGCTCTATGTTAAATTTAGCAAATGTGACTTTTACAAAGATCAAATTTAGTATTTAGAAAACATTATCTCCTATGAATGCATAGTCATGGACCCTAAGAAAATCAAAAGCATCATCGAATGGACTCTCCCAACAATTGTTACAGATATACACTCCTTTATGGGTATGTCAGGATATTATCAACGATTTATAAAGGGGATTTCTAAAGTTTCTTACCCAATCACATCATTACAAAAGAAAGGGAAAAGTTTCAAGTGGAACAAACAATGTAAATGGAGTTTTTAAAATTTGAAACACTTGCTTACTACCACACCCATGTTAAAAGTTGGAGATCCAAAAAAGGAATTTATGGTAAGTACAGATGCTTGCTAAGAGGGTGTAGGGTGACTATTAATGCAAGAGGATAAAGTTATCGTTGATGAATCACGTAAGTTAAATGAACACGAAAAAAAGTATTATGCCTATGATTTGCAGCTAACAACTTTAGACCATGCGTTGAAGGTTTGGTGACATTATTTGTTGGGAAAAAGTTTAATGTTGATGACGGATCACAACAGTTTAGCCAACTTCTTTAAGCATCCCAATCCAAATTCACACCAAGCCAAGTGGACTGCATATTTTTAGAGAGTTTGACTTTGAAATCAAACATCTTAAGGGGAATGAAAACCATGTGGTAGATGCATTGAGTAGAATATTGCATCATGTATTTAAGATTTCATGTAGCCAAGTGGACTTTAATTTTTCTGAGCAAATTAAAGAAGCTTCCCTGAAAGATCCAAAATATGAATACCTCTAGCAGTAAACTAAAATTGCACAGAATTGTAGGAAACAAACTGAGTACAATATTAATAACAAAAACTTCTTAATGTTTATAGCACAAATGTATGTCCCTTATCAATTATCAATAGCATAATTTACAGTGGATGAATTCCACCGAAGTACCTACAACTCATCTAGGATATCAAAAACTAATTTATGATATTGAAAAGAATTATTATTGGCTTGGTATGAGGAAAGATATTGCATAATACTTAACCAATTTCCTAGAATGTCATCAAGTTAAATCTGAGCGACAACATCCTGCTGGTCTTCTACAACCTTTACCCATCCCAGAATGGAAGTGAGACATAATTACCTTGGATTTCATAACGGGGTTACCCAGATCGAGGAGGAAAATTGTCTCTATCATGGTAGTGGTTGATAAATTGAGAAAAGTAGATCATTTCATACCTGTTAATACCACATACTAAACTGCACAGGTAGAAGATATATTTATGAGGGAAATATTCAGGTTACAAGGAATGCCTAGAGTTATAATTTCTGATCATGTGAAGTTCACCTCTCCCTTTTGGAAGGCACCTTTTACATGATTGGGTACTCAAATTCACTTTAGTACCTCTTATAACCCACAAACAGATGGGAAGACCAAGTGGGTGAATCAAGTGGTTGAAGATATGCTACATATGTAAGTAATGCAACAACTAGGAAAATGGGAGGAATACCTTCACCTAGTCGAATTTTGCTATAACAATGGATATCATGAATCACTGAAAATGAGTCCTTTTGAGGTACTTTATGGACATAAATGTAGAATACCTGCAAACTGGAATAGGCCTGAGAATAAAATGATCCTAGGTAATGATATGTTAGAGGAAATGGAAAGAACGGTGAAATTTTTTGACAAAATCTGAAGGTTTTTCAAGATCGACAAAAAACTTATTCTCATAAGAAAAGAACCTACAAAGAATTCTAGGTAGGTGATCATGCTTATGTGTAGGTTAGGTAAAAAAGAAGTACTCTTAAATGGGGAAAGTGTACAAAGATATCATCCCAGTTCTGTGGACCTTTTCCGATCCTAGAAATGGTAGGACCAGTTGCATACCAGCTTCCGCTACCCAGTCACATTCAGGTTCATAATGTGTTTCACATCTTTCGTTTAAATAAGCATGTATATGATTCTAGGGACATTATAAGTTGGCATGATATATAGGTAAAAGGATATTGAAAATTGTGAATATAAAGTTATTTATTTAGTATATGTCAAATTAACGACTAAGTTGTGGTTGTGGCAGGTCGAATCGAATGGAGTGTTTCTGGTAGAACCTCTGCACATACTCGACCATAGAGAAATAATTTTGTGGAAGTGAGCTATCATATAGGCTAAGGTATAGAGGAATAAATTTAGCCCGGAGGAAGCAACTTGGGAAGATAAAAAATTTATATAGGAGGCATATCCATATTTATTCCAAAGGTGTCTAGAAGAAAAACAATCGGGGACACTGTTCCGCTCAAGGGGGGAGAGATTTTTCACTAATGTCTTTTCCCACTGGTTCAAATCCAACTCAAGGAATTCCTTCTGCGCAACGTCCTGACTTCCATCTTAGCCCCCTCTTTTTCCCCTTCTCATAAATAGAAGAGAAACAAAAGAAATAACTACTACTAACTGCTAACAGCCTGGTAAAAGATAATAACTGAGGCCCATCCATAAATTCTAGGGCTTTCTATAGAGGCAATGCATTTTTTTAAGAAACAAAAAAAGTAACTAATTACCATTTCAAACCAGTCAAGGGGTAATACTTTCCACTAATTAGTAAATTACTAAGTCCACAATAGTGAAGTAACTAATAAATATTTACAACACTTGGGGTGTCGCATCTCGTCCTTGGTGGAAGGAGAGTTATTCTAGGCTGGATTTCGAGGTCCTTATGCTAGTGAATTTAAACTACTATCAAAGGAAAATGATCTGAAACTTGAGGATCTCAGGGGGATAAGATTGGACGTAATAGTGAATTTCTTGAAATGGTGGTGTCGACTCACCTATAAATTCTTGATCATAAAATAGAAAATAAGTGTAAAACTCATGAAGATATGGTTTTTCTTCTCCTGTTCTTTTTTTAAGAAAACTAATGTGTTTAGTTGGCTTGAAAGCCATCGTTTATAAGTTATGAGAAAAATGTAGTGCAGGAAATGAAAGCCATTGTTTGTTTGAATAAATTTGAAACTGAGAATTAAATTCCATCGTTGATTACTTTGTAAATTGCAACGAAAAACTGGACTAGAAAACACTATTACTATTTATTATTTTGTACAAAATTAATTGTTGTTAACAGAGGAATCATCAAAAGAATCTGCAGAGTAACAATACTGACTGAAATAAAGTGGTGAAAAATTAATGTACCTACATAGGAAGTCACATGAAACTGATAATTTACCGTGGCACTACCGGACTAATATCTTATCAAGAAATATTTGCAGAGATGTTTTCGCTCTCTGTGTAAAGCCAAATGGGATTACAGATTAATCTCTAATACTATTTGTCATTAGTGAGGGATGGTATTGTTTAAAAATTGCCCAAGATTTAACTAAACAAAATGCATATCCGAGATTGGAAACAATAGCATCATTCATATTTATTCTTCACAGTCGAAAAGCTGGGTTAGCCTAAAGAACGGTTCTGAAAGATGACCACTAGGGTTAAGCATATTTAGAACATTTTATTTAATATAGTAACTAATAGACAAGTTTGATCCTGGGTGGGCTATCAAAGAGGCCATATAACCTAGAAAAATTTACCAATGTACTGACAACCATCAAACTAATATTACCAAAAATAGTCAAGGATATAAATCTGAGACAGTCATGAACTAGTAAGAATATTTAATATTTGAAAACCTGAAAAGAAATTTAGAAGAACACATTCGCGTAAAAATAGTTCACAAATTACGATATTGAACTTTCAGATTAAATTAATAAAGTAGTTTAAACATGTAACATATAACAAGGAAAAGCCACTTGCTTGGTTCATAGCTCAATAAAATTGCCATAAACTACCACATGGTTCTGTCCATTCAAAATGGGATGAAACTCCAAAGTACACATATATACACATTTCAAGAATTGTTGAACAAATACATAACTAGCCTACAACATTTTAAACTTCGTTCGACAAGGTATAACTATAGCTTATGCCAACTTAGAACCCTCTGTTACAAGTAAACAGATGTAACCGTAGGGTAAGAAAACGTGGAGAAATGGAAAATTAATTATTAATAGGTACAAAGTAGTTGAGATCCCAATCCGTTAAAGAGACGAAGGGTGTGGTTGAAAACCTAAATGTGACAAAAAATACAAGGCACTGAGTTAGCAGATCTCTGGTAAGGGTAGCAATGAAATAATGGAGGGTTTGGGAACTAAAACACTACCTTAGTGGAGCCTATAGGTCATGCCATGTCGACGCACCTATCGAAAGAGAGTCCTTGGGTAAAATACCTGATATCAGTCGTTGCTACCCAATGTGTGCGATGGGTTACGAGGTACCTGAGCACACAACTTGGATATGTCTCTCCCTTAGTGGGGAGCAAGTATTCCATGATTCAGAAAGATTCATCTACACAAAGAGGGTAATTAGCCAAGTAAATGTATAAACTCTTTAATAAATCACCATGGCACTCTCAAAATGTAAAACAAGGAGGTTGTGTAGTCTAAATACCTAAGAAAGGAAGAAATTGCAATGGTTGAAACCCTCAATCACCATGAATTTGCAGAGCATCCTAATCCTAGAGGAAAGGATGGAATGAGGTACAACTCCAGTACAAGAAAAGGAATTCATTACAAAATCTAATTTTTTTTCCTCGTGACCATCAGATCTATATTTATTGATCAAACGATGAATGGGAGCCCAAGTGTCCAAGCTCAAGGAACTTTCCAAATCATCGCATATAGTTTTAATAAAGGTTCAATGGAAATGTTTCCAAATCATATGGCTGATACATTACAATTATAATGACGATTTCCATGTAAATTTATGTTTCGCATTCAAGCTCATGTGCCTATAAAATGGACGTTAATAACCTGGGCCATGTGGATAACCTACATTAACTTAGTACCATAGAACCTAGTTATTGATATCCTCGCATTGTGGAAATTCAATTATCATATGTACCGTTTCCATGGATAAATCATGTGGTTGATGTGTTGTTATTAATTCTAAATGTAACCAAAGTGAACTATAATGCACTCGTGTATTTAAGTCACGCTTGAGTATATGAAAAATTTGAGGGCCATCTATTAAATAACAAAAAAAAATTCATTGCGGAACAAATTATTATTATTTGTACTAGATGATTAAGTAATATTCAAGATCATGTTTGAAAAAAAAATTACAGTTGTTATAAGTTGGTGGTTGGGCTAGTGATTGTGACAGGCTTATACAAAGAAAAACAAAGTAATTTAAGTTAAAAAAAAATTATATCTTCACTGTCCATTGTAAGGGATATATGTAATTTATTGCATGCTTAATACAACATTTAAAAAATATTAACAACAAAAAACAATTTAATATGGATTATATAGATAAAGAGAGAAATATTATTCCTTTAATAAGTTTTTAAATATGTTTTAAATTTATTCATTTTTTAATATGGAATCGCCATGTAACATTTTACATATTAGTAAAACAAATTATATTAATATGTTTTAAAAATAATATTTTAAACGAAAATAATTATATACAAAGTCGTATGTATATATATTTTTTTAATTCCAAAAATAATAGGAACACATATTAACAATTTAATATGTAGAATATTAATCATAAACAGAATATTTCCATGTCAATTATGCATATATTATATAAAACAAAACAAATATATAGAGTGAGAATTTGTATTTCATTAATAATTTTTTTTGGGAAGATCTGTAATAGGTTTTTTTATTCCATTATAAAGAAAGAGGTAGCATATAACATTTTAAATATTAATAACAATATAATAATAATAATAATTTCATGGATATATGTTTTCTACTTGCAAACATGATTGGGGCATGCAAGCCCCAAGGGTTAGCTCAGTTGGTCAAAAACTGTGCCTTGCCATCGAGAGGTCACAAGGTCGAATCCACCTGAAGCCCTTGCGGTCAGGTCTTGCAGTAGGCTGAGGGGTGATTTAGCCTAGCTATTGCTAGGGTGCTCGTGAAACACATGCAAAAAAAAAAACAAAAGATTGGGGCATGTATAAATATTTTATGTGTAAAATAATTCCACAGTATAATTAATACTATTATAAGTATTTGTGATCATTTCATTTTAACATTGAAAAGTTTACATGTAAAACATTTTAAAATATAATAACAAAAATTATATATATATAATATATGAGAATAGAGAGCAGAGAGCTCAAAAAAAAAAATAAAAATAAATATAATAAAATAAATAAATAAATAATAAATAGATTAATATAAATAAAATAAATAAATAAAATAATATATATATAGAGAGAGAGAGAATCCTATTGATATATGTTCATATAAGTTTTCTTTCATATAAGTTTTCTAGTTCCAAAATGGGGCATGTATTAACATTTTAATGTCTATAATGTGAATCATAAATAAAATATTTCAATGGGTGTATGCGTAACATTATATTACTATATTTCTAGATCCATATTAACTTCAAATTTGGTAAGAGCTAAGAGGAATTAACTATTTCCATATGCAAACCTTTATTTTGATTTTGCATTCAAAAGAATTTTGCATTTCCAAAGGATTGATCCGTCATAATATTTGGTAGATCTAGAATTAAACTAAATATATATAATAATTATAAAAATACCAATAAAAATAACACAAATGATAAAATAATTAAAATATATAACCCATTCAATTTTTTTTGCTTTTTTTAACGCTTTGGTAGACTCTCCACTGTTCCATTTCCATTACAATACCCACTACGGGGAAAGGTAGCCCAACGATTTGAACCCAAGACTTCTAGGTTCAGTGAGACTCATTTAACCAACGCCATTGTTGCTTTGAATACCCCATGCAGACAACCATTAAATTTTACATTATACCAAATAACTCATTACTATAAAATACAATAGTTGTATCAATAGTTTTATTGGCTTTCCATAATAAACAAAATATATATTCATATTTATATAAATACATTATTTTAAACTAAAAATATTTTAATATAGAAATATCTTTAATAATTTAAATATCATAAAATAAATTCCAAAATTAAAATGGAACTATGAAAACAATGATTTTTGAGTAAAATGAGAATGATTTCTCTGTGATTCGAATGGATTTCCATTAAAGATGATTTATCTCACTAGAATCATGATGAGAACAAAGGTTACTTTTTGGCTGAGGTGAGATTTCTACATCAAGTATTAGTATCAACCTTCTGAATCTATTTACTTTCTTTTCTCTTTTGTATATATTATTATCTTCTGTGCACCTAGATTAAAACTAACAGAGAATATATTCACTAATTTTTGTTTGGCTTGGTGGTAAGTTATAGGTTAAACCCCGGCTTCCTTAGGAGGTTCTATCATAACATCCTCCTTTTACCATAAATTGGTGATATTATACATTACTCATAGTTTACTCAATGGTAAATCCTCAAAACCAAATCTTAAATTTAAACTCCTAATTATATTCCTTTCATAATATTTTTTCTCTTACATATAAATTTCTTAATGCATCTTTTCATTGTAGTAGGCAAAATGAGGTGGAGAGTTTTCTTATCCCCCCTTGTTTAGA
Source organism: Pinus taeda (assembly GCA_000404065.3). Lineage (NCBI taxonomy): Eukaryota > Viridiplantae > Streptophyta > Pinopsida > Pinales > Pinaceae > Pinus > Pinus taeda. Next base: position 12,914 of record APFE030057427.1, read on the forward strand.
AGCAGGTTCCCATATAATTCTTTTACATATTCTTATAAGGAATTTATGGGATATATAGACTAATTAAGGATTCCTTTTGCTATTTTCAAGTTAGTCCTCCATGGTATCTACTGGTTTTCTCAAAATAATTATCAGGGGATATTTCCACACAAATTTTCTTGTTTAAACTTCAACCCTTGAGCTACACATGTTTTTCTTCCTATTACAGGTTCCTAGAGCCATGTTTCAATCCAACTTAGCCTACTCACTACAAAAAAATATTCGTAAATAATATATATGAGTAAGGCCAAGAGTAGGCGGTGTTCCAGTATTTCTAATATATATGTCTTGAGTTTTCCATTAGAATTATTTTCTAAAAGTCCCAATCACCATGGATAGAGCCTTGTAACTTTATGTTAATTGTGGTTGTTTCCCCTTATTATTAACTGAAGAATTTGGTAATTTATTATTTTCACTTTGCAGCTGAAACCCAAATGGCCTGAGGGGTAAATTTGAATTTTTTCTTTCTAATAAATTCCAATTAATTAATGTTTTCTTTATGCTATTGAATGCGAATATAGTGGAAATATTAGATTTTGTGGCATTGTTAGTTGTATTTACCTTCATGTAAGAATACAAGTGTTCAATGGCATTTTATTGCAACTTATGTTGTATTATGGCTATAGATGCATACAAATTATGTGGTTATTAACTAATTTAGAAGGCATGAACTAGTCTGGAAGCCTACTAGACTCCTATCATGAGAGATAACCTAGGATTTTTATCTATGCTCTACTATTCACTTTCCCATGACTTCCTATCTCTTTTCGAATTCATGAGGTTTCATTCCTTGTCATGGGCCTACAACATCCTAACTTAGGCATATAATTTTTATACTTCTAATCAAATATATTAACTACTACCTTCTAATAGTTTTCTTTCACTGTAAACTACAATGAACTCAGTTTTATGTTCATATATAAAGTTACTATTTACTAAAGATGGGATGTATAGTTCCTCTTTCCATTACTACCTTGTAACTACTACTTTTTGAAACCTTATTGTTATTCCCTTCACCTTTACTTATATACTGGATATGAAGGTTATTTTTAATTAGGGTTTTTCCTCCTCATTTTTTCCGATAAAGGGAAACATTTCTCTATACTTGTAACCACTAGTTTTCCCCCAATAGAAAGTAATACAATAACACACAATCTCTCTCTCTCTCTCTCTCTCAGTCTCTCTCTCTCTCTCTCTCTATATATATATATATATAATAATTATATATATATTATATATAATATATATATATAATATTACCCACTACACATTACTAGGGTTATCCATTCATTTTATTGAAAATACCCATAAACATTTAAAATAATAATAACATCCTATTTCATTCTTTCATAACACTTAAACATACATAAATAACATGAATAATAATTAATTATCCAAATAGTCGCATGCATATCTAAACGTTTACTAGAAATAAAGAAAAGGCTCCCACGTTCCTCCCAACTATGAGCTACATTTCTCAGTAATTCTCCATGATCTCTACTCCAAATATCAAGGAAACAACTTAATGTTTAGTCCTCAAGTTCACCTCCATAACCCCTATCATCATCCTACTAATTTATGGGTTTAGTTCTAGTATTTCTTTCCCACTACCCTTTTCCTTTCATATGACTTTCTTTATCTCATGCAGTCTTCTTCAAACATATTACAACCATGACACTTATCTCTCGTCATGTGTTACCAGGTAATGTGCTCAGCTAAAAGTTCAATTATATTTGGAACAATGGAGGAATTTTCTTTTTTTGTCCATATTCCTTTCTTGTGAATAACTGATTCCAATTATTTTCCTAGTAGTTAGGAGTCCACTCTCACACATGATAGCCTTTAATATTTTTTCAAGACTAATAATACAAAAAATGGTTTTCTTTTTACTACCCAAAATAAATATTTATATTGTGACATCATTTCACTTGTACCACTTGAAGTTTCAGACAAATTTCCAATATAAAAGTCATAAATTCAAATTTTCCATGGGTATCACATCTCCCCTCATGTAAAAATGGAACATCATCCTTGGTGTTTTATTACTTTCACTTTCCTTGAAAAAACATAGGAACAACTTCTTTCATTCCATCTTCCATCTCCTAGGTGGCTTCTTGAGGCCCAAAATGCTTCCATTTCACCTTAACGTTGGTGAAAGATCGATTCTAGAGTGTATCTTTGCTCTACTCCAAAATTTCTAAAGGCTCGATGTGGAGCTCACCTTCGGTTCGAGCTGTACAACATTTTAATCAATAATATTAGTAGGATCATGAATATAGTTTTTCAGAAGAGACACATGAAATACATTATCAACCCTAATGTGGGTTGATAGTGCTAGCTGGTAGGCCACTAACCCTACCATGAGCCTATCTATAGGAAAAATCCAATATACAAAAATATTACACTTCCTTCCATACATAGCCTCAAAAGGACTCACCTTGAGTGATGCGGATAACTATTGTTATAGGAACACAACTAAATGCAGATAGTCCTCCCACTTTGTCTGTTGGCTCATTACGTACATGCATAGATTATCCTCTAGGACATTGTTATTTATTTCCACTTGACCATATATTTGTTGATGTTATGCAGTACCAAAATTTAGCTACATACTCATTCTAGTAAACAATTCCTTCCAAAACATGGAAGTATTTTTTTCATCCATGTATGTGTTGAGTCCCAAACTTGCAACTTTCCTACACCTTTTTCTAGCGTCTTTCCATTCATCTAGCCCTTCTAAGTCATCAGTATCATTGCATATTAGTTAAAAAAAGAGCATTTAAAGTGGTTTATTGACTATGTGTTTGTGCCGCTATTTGAACTGGATTTTTGTTTATGAGCTGCGGAATCTTGTCACTTTCTGTAGCCAACTCAAATTTCTACAGTTGTTTTATCAAAGTCTATATTGCAAGTGTCTTCAAGCAAATCGAGCCACATAGGCAAGTTGAAAACAACATGGACATGGATCGAGTCCGATTGGCTCAGTCGAATTCATCAAAAGACGGCATAGTCAAAGGTAGTCAAGCGGTGGTCAACCTAAGAGTCCTACAGTGACAGAACTTTGTTTTTCACCACGTGAAGACATGCGTGGCCGTTCCTCAATCTCAGGAGAACTATCAACACCTGTGGACTTCTCCATAAGCTGAATCCAACAGCCATCCTCCAAAGATTTAATCTTCACGGCAACCATAATGCTAGATTCCTGGACATGGTTGTTCACGTGTCTTTTATGAGCGCAGATTATAGGAAAGTAGTTATGTCATCCTTTGTTATAAATAATGTGTTCCCATACGCATATTAGCTAGCTTGGTAATGTAATTTTGATTGTTAACAAGCCCACTACGTAACTTTATTTTTGTTTTATGACTGTATTTTGAATACATGAGAAGACTCTGTCCATAAGCTCAATTCGTGGTTAATAGTTGTTGCCCAAGGATTGTGCAGAGGGCCCCTGCACATGCCAAGGTTTTTGTTTATTTCTGTATAGTTTCATACTTTATTTCCTTATGTTCATTATGCCATAGTTATTCATGTGTATATATTTCATTTCTTATGGTATTAACATTTTATCTTTGTCCATAATTTTCCATGCTTTATACTGTTGTTAACTAATCAGTGTCTTTGTTCCATATTATAGTAGGCAGCCCGAGCACTTGCAAATAGTTTTATGATGACTAATGACATGGAATCTGTCTTGTCCTTCTACTGATTTATTTTCTTAGCTTTTAATATCAGCAATGTTTTATTTATTTCAGTTTTGTACATTTTCTTTATTAGTTAGATTAGATATTAAATTACTCATGTCATTATCAGTTACCTCCTGAGGGATTGAAGTATGAGTGTGTAGTTTAATATTAGTTTGTTTTTATGCAAGTTAGTTATTGAATTACTCATGTCATTTTCAGTTACCTCCGAAAGCCATAGCGAGACTAATGGTGAGGGATTGAAGTATGAGTGTGTAGTTTGATATTAGTTTATCCTCCTGCAAATTAGATATTAGATTGCTCAAGTTGTTTATGATTACCTCCGAAAGCCATAGTGAGACTAATGGCGAGGGGTCAGAGTATGAATTGATGTAATTTGATTTTTAGCTTTATTTGCTTGCAATTTTTGAGTTTCTTTTAGTACAATTTCTTTTGTATTTAGACAACAGCAAGGGTAATGGGTTTCATGATCAATAGTTCACTGCTTGTTTGACTAGTATAGTGGCACATTTTCATTTTCTTTCAAGAATTAATTTTGTCATTGCATGTTTTAAACCTCATTTAAAGTTTGAAGTTTTGGAAATCATTATAAAGGACGTCATTGCCTTCAACATTTATATCCATACTTGTCTTTTAGAATTTCCATCTCACATTAGGAGGTCAAAACAATGTAAACTTTGAAACAAGAACTGATACTGTTACCCGTTTCGTAGAGATAGCAAAAAAATGCCCTGATTTTCAAAAATGGTGATGCAGAATACACATGTTTTTTTTACAACATGGTTTTTGGAACTTTAATTTTTTTTCATGTTCAAGGATGAAATCAAGTTTTAGAATGGTAGTGATTTTCATGATGATTTTAAAAAGTGAGTATTCTTCATCATACCTTTTCTTTAAAAGACCTATTTTTTGACTTTTAATGTTCTAGTGTGTGAAATGTGAAAAATTATTTTCTAAATTTGATAGTTTTGGAAGTCGTCATCTTATTCATATTTTCTTGTTTTCTATCTTAATTTTTTTTTTTAGGGGGTTTTTTATTGTTTTGCGTTTTTAAATTAGAAAGTCGATAGTTTGAATTTTAGATAATCTACATATTTATACATCCTTAATTAATTTTTCAATCCACATGAAATAACTGTTTCTAAAAAACAACATTTTTTAACAATGGACATAAAAATAAACATTTTTAACATAAATATAACAAAAAAACTAAACGTTTTGATAATTTTTTGCTAGAATTGACATGTCAAAATCACAATTTTTATACAAAAATATTAACCAAAAATGGTCAAATAATAGTTTTTTTTATGAATTTCATGTCAAAAAAATAATAATAACAACTTTTTTTTCAAAAAATAATAATTAAATTAAAAATCAATGTGAAAATCATAAATTACAAATATTGAACACATCACAACTTTAATTCATTGATTATTCTTTTCATGAAATGTCAGAGTCAAAACATTGCAAAGCTTGATTTCCAGGTATAACTTAAATTTAATCAACAATGTCATGTAATCCAAACTCTTCTTCCTCTAGAGTTTCATCATTGTCATCTTCCACAATATTTTCTGCTTCCTTTTGCGCAATTT
>APFE030057441.1:0-27344 GCA_000404065.3 Pinus taeda
ATTGGTTCCGCCAAGAAGAAAAACAAGTTGAAAATGGGGAATAATAATGATGACACCAAAAAATATCAAGAAGAACTCGATAAAGTACGACATCGCCTCGACAATGTTGAAAAGAAGCATGCTGAATTATGAGAAGGTCAAAAGAGGATAATTGTAACTCAGGAGGAATTAGCAAGCAATATTAAAAAATAGATAACATTGAGAGAATGTTGCTAGGAATGCAAAACTAGTTAACGGGAAGAGTTAATTCATTTTTAATCGTCTGTTGTGTCGTTCTCCCGTCCACTGTTTCCCTACCAACAACACAATTTTGTTACCCTGTCGTTCTATTATTCCTTCGCCTTTTCACTCGACACACCTCAACTTTGCCATCGTTCCCAACCCCATCACCACACTTTTTTTTCCTGTTCACGACATACTAGTCTCCCACGCTGAGCCGTTGTCCCCCGACACCATCCTTACACCTTTGATCCTTGTCGCTTGTGTTCTCGTTAATTCTGACACCCTGTCCATGTTCCTCTGCTGTCGTGTTTCCCCTATCCATGCTTGTCCTTTCCGCCGTATCATTCGCTGGGCTGTAATATTGTGGTCAACCATTCTATTTCCCAAAGTCGCATCACTTTGCTAATTAAAATATAATCGATACATATCGGTTGGTTAGTGATCATCGGTTATAAAATAATATAATTAAGAAAACTATATATTAATTATAGTTAAAATTGTTATGTAATTAATATTATAATTATATTTAAAGTTATAATTATTAAAAGAATATTAAAGTATATATATAATATATATAATATTATATAATATATATAAATAATATAATAATAAAAATTGGTTCCGGCAAAAAGAAAAACAAGTTGAAAATGGGGAATAATAATGATGACACCAAAAAATATCAAGAAGAACTCGATAAAGTACGACATCGCCTCGACAATGTTGAAAAGAAGCACACAGAGTTAGGAGAAGGTCAAAACAAGATAATTGTAACTCAAGAGGAATTAGCAACCGATATTAAAAAAATAGATAACATTGAGAGAATATTGTTAGGGATGCAGAACCAGTTAATGGGAAGGGTTAATTCATTTTTTAATTTAATTACTCAAGAACCAACACAAAGTCCCAAGACTCTAGAAAGCGAAGATTTCCCAAATCATGAAATTCCGCAAATTAAGGAGCTCCCAAAATACGATGGAAAAGACCATAGAGGTGCTTTTGTGTGGGTCAATAAAATGGAAGCCATTTTTGAATCGAACTCGCCAATAGGTGAACGAGAGAAAATCATGACCGCATCCAACAATTTGGAAGCTGAGGCATATGACTGGTTCCAATGGTGGTCCGACAAATGTGAAGCTCATTCTTTCCTTCGAAAAAAATTGTGGATGCCTTGCTAAAAAGGTTTTATGACGAAGAAGAAGATGATATCTACGAAAAATTTGTTCATCTCAAGAAAATAGGGTCTGTAAGCGAATACACCCATGAATGGGAAGTATTATTTACAAGACAAAGATGATTTACTAATGAACAACTATTAAAAATGTATAGATGTGGGCTTAAGGAGTATATCCGTGCAAAATTGAAATTATACAAACCTAAAACTATCGAAGAAGCTAGACATGCGACAAAAATTATTGAGCAAAAACATAAGTTCAATATGCCATCATTTAAGGAAGATGAAGATGAACAACAATACTCAAGAAAAAAGAAACAAACAAATGTAGTTATTGTGGAGATAAATGGACATCATGACGCAAATGCCTTAACAAGAAATTGTATACTTAGGAAGATGAGAAAGAGTTAGACACTTCAAGTAATGAGTCAGAGAAAAGGATAAAAAAGAAAAATAATTGTCGCAAATGTGGAGAAAACTGGACACCAAGACATAAATGTGAAGACACGTCTTTACGCTACTATAAAATAGTAGATGGAAGGCAAGTTGAAGTACAAGAACCTAATGAAGAAATCATTGTCACACACAATGAAGATTTAGATCCTAAGGGGCCATCATTAGCTACAATCTCATGTGTCTGACAAAATCAAGTTGAAGAAAGCAGTTCTTTAAAAAGTCAAAAACAACAAGTCACAGCAAAATACGTTCCACCACACCTTAGGAAGCAGAGAAACTAGTCCCCAAGATGAAAGAACATTAAGCCTACTACATTACCAACAAACATGACAAGGAGAGTGCACCCTAAAACCCTGAAGCTTAAAGGGCTCATAAGAGGCAGAAATGTCCTTGTACTTGTAGTTTTTTGCAGTACTCATAATTGTATAAACATTGATCTTGCTAGACAACTTGATTTTTGTATATACCCAATCAAGGACTTGAGCATGATTGTTGCTACTGGGAAAAAGTTCAGAGAGATAGGGTAATGTCATAAGGTTTCAATCTAGATACAAGAACTAGAGGTACAAACAGATTTATTTGCCCTACCACTCAAGGAAATCGATTTAGTATTAGGTGCAGAATGGTTAATACAATTAGGAAGCTATACTACAAACCTTGAAGAACAGTTCATGGAGTTTAACTGGCAAGGACGACATTATAAATTATATGGTGTTAACGCTTCCAACTTCAAGGAAGGTGCAAATACACATGAGGATTTCACCAACTCACAAGCGCAAACAAAGTCAAAATAAAAGATGCCATTCCTAGGGAAACCCTTATGTTATGCTTTGAGGACAAAGCATCTTTAAAGGGGGTAGCAATGTTGTGATTCATAAAAATATTAATTACATAAATAATATTAAAATAATAATTAATTAAGTAATTATTAAAACATTATTATTTATGAAGGGATAAATAGTCAAAAGACATGACTATTCATCCTTCGTGGCCAGTCAATGCCTATATAGGCAAACCGCCACGAAGGAATTGTACACCATTCAGATTTTATCAATAAAACAATTACTTACATACATACATAGAGCCTACACAATTACATTTGTGTATTGGCATTTTTAACTCTTACAAAAGGTGGAGATGATTTTGAACAAGGAAGAATGAAGAGGTGATATTTTCACTAAAAATGAAATCAAGTTAGACCTAAATCAACATCATAAGTGAGCATGTAGAAATTGCACAAACAATAAATATCTAGCACTTGAGTTTAATGGAACGTTAAATTGAGAAGCATGCACAAGGAAGACTCGAAGGGGGTGGGAGCAAATTTTCTTACTTCAAAATAGATGTAGGACAACAAAGATTTCATATTGGCGTAGGTTATACTTCCTCTTTCAAACACTTACAACACCCATGTTGTTTTATGTTTGTGAGATATGAGGGTCGAGCATAACAAGAAATTGATAAAATAAGATAGAAAAAGTGTAGAAATACTTGATAACAACCTTTTTCCACAAAGTTAAGCTCTCTATTTGAGATGCTTCTCACATTAATAGGTTGATATGTAATAAAAATTGACAAAATAAAGAAGTTGATATTTTTTAGAGAAAAAGTGGAAAGCATGGACAACAAAAAGTTACCCAACAAGATTCTCTAGGAGGACTTAAAAAGAAGAAAAAAACAATTGGGAACCACGTTGTCAAAAGTGGTTTAATAAATTTAATATAATGGGAGTTACTTGGTAGACAAGTGAAAATCCACTTACAATAATGCTACCAAAAGGACAAATACATTAGGAACACCAAGAAGAAACAACAATATTATGCAGGCAACTTCAACTCAAAGGGAGAACTCAGATTTCAAGATTCCTCGATTTTAAACATCCCATGGAGAGAAAAGTAGGGATTGGTCCAATCAGAAGTATCTCACATATATTAAGGTGTGAGAAAAGAAATTACTAGGAATCCAAGAGGAATGGGAGAGAAGGACATGTTGGTTATGCGGAAAGGAGAGGTAGAGATCAAGCATAATTTTCTACTCCATTTTGAGGCATATAGCCACATCGGGAATGGGAAAAATCTAGAAAACGACAGTTAGGAAGCAACATTTTGGGAGAAACACAGAGGACATGTAAAGAGTGTGGCAAGAATGATGTGCATTCAAGACAAGTTGTTGAGAGCCAACCCAACTAGATTAAATTACTCCACCTTCAAGGTCAAATATAGATGAGTAGCCTAAAACTTCTTTCCTAAATATTGAATATTGTCTCTTCCATACATTTGTTTTTTTCTTTAATTTGTGGAATAAGTGTTGCATGAGGTGTAAGTTGGTTAGTGTTGGCCTCGTACGTAGTTTTTGTTTACTTAAGTTTGTTCATATATGTCCTCTAACATGTTTGTTGCATTTGTTCTTGGGGTTATGCTTTTATGGTGTCCAGATTAATTATTAAAATCTTAGTGCAAACCTTGTGAAAAATTGCAACAGGAAAAAAATATTTTGTATTATTTTTGTAGTAGTAGATAAGTGTTTTGTCTTTTATGAATCCTTACAAGGTAGACTATGGCAAGTATAGAGGTGTTTTTGCCCTAGAGGGTGAGAGAAGAAATGAACTCAATAAATGTCAGGTTTTTAGGTTAGTCTGTGGTGTTTTTAAAAGTTCAATGCTAATTTGAATGCCTAATACTATTTTTTGGTAAATAAATAAAAAGTCTATTAAAAGAGAATATTGTGCCCTTTAATAAAAAAATCTATTCTCTTCCCATTTTGGTTCTAGGTTTTGATTACTTAATTTTGTTCATATATGTCTTCTAACATGTTTGTTGCATTTGTTCATGGGGGTATGCTTTTTGTTGTCTAAGTTAATTATTAGAATCTTAGTGTGAACCTTGTCAAAAATTGCAGAAGGACAAATTTATTTTGTACTATTTTTATAATATAAAATAAGTGTTTTTTTTTCAATGAATCCTTTGGAGGTAGACTATGGTGAGTACAGAGGCATTTTTGCTCCAAAGTGTGAGAGAAGAAATTAACTTAATAAATGTTGGCTTTTTAGGTTAGTCTGTGGTGTTTTTGGGAGTTCAATGCTAATTTGAATGCCTGATATTATTGTTTGATAAATAAATAAAAAATCTATTAAAAGATAATAATGTACACGATTGCATGCTAACCATATTGCCTTTGTTAGTTGGCTATAGGGTCTAATATTCTAGATATAACTTGTTGACTAGATTGACAATGAGATTGATGATCATTTCTACTTTGAAAGATTGAATGTAACTACTTGTCTATTGAGATTAACTAACCTAAAATCATGGTTGCGACTAAAATGTTGACCCCAAATCCTATTTGATGCAATTCCAAGGATTCTTTGTTGGCCCATTCAATCTTTTTAAGAAAGAGGTAAATGTGAAGGACTAGGATTTTCCTTGAGCAAAGTTATATAGTCTCAAATAAGCTGGCTTCCTTTTTATTTCTTTTTTTCTTTACTTCAATCCACTTCTGATTTACAAACTCCATGGTAGGTGGGTCCTTCAATGTTAATAGGATCTTTGATAGGGTTGAATGCCTTTCACAATTTAAAATCTTAGAAGTGTTTGGTTCCATTCCATTCGATTTATGAGCCAACACTATCCATCTTTGATCTCCCCCAAGTGGTATACTAGGTGAATAGACTTGTAAACCCTAATAAAGGGATTCAATGGTGATGTTTCTCAACTCCTTGCTACCACATGATTATTCTTTTTCTACTATATCCCCAAATGTTTTATGGTTATCCTTAGCAATGTTGACACAATGCTTTAAAGCAAACTGAAGGCTGCCAGTGGTTTACAAGAAAAACATGATTTGCATCTAAAGGGAACCACTCCTTAGTCTAGATTTTTGTACTACCTCAACCCATATCTCTTTAGGTATAGCATTTGCAAAATCACCCTTCAACACAGCCTAGCATAGGTTATGATATACATTATGAGGATTAGGGGAGCATGGGTGAAATATCCTGAAATCGTTTCCAATGGAGGACAAAAGTTTTGGAAACTAGAACAATAGAGGTAATGGTTCTAAGTATTTTAGGTGTGCAATGATAAAACTTTTTTAGAGCATTTCCATTGGAGGTTAGACAATCAAGAACATAGAATATTAATGGTAGGTTGGAAAACATAGTTGACATTGGTGATATGAACAAATATTTGCAAAGGGATCATAAGATAGTACCAAGGTTTCATGCACAAGCCTTTCTGTCCCAAAAACCAAGGGCTATAATGAAGGATGAACTCCTTATCCTTAGTAGAGCCAAACTTCACAGTGAAGATCCCTTGAGCATATGGGTAGTTGTAAACTTCTTCTTGGAAAATCGGTTTCTAGACTTGAGAAACCTATTGATTGTAATGTGCCAAATGTAAAATATTGGAGATTTCTCAAAATTTTTAACTCAAAAATTCTTCAAATAAAATTTCCATTCATAAATAGATGATTGCTATGTAAAATTTAGCAACATAGAACTACAAATAACAATAATGAGTAGAAATAATCTCAACTTTATTTATAACAATAAGCTGGGGTTTTTACATGCCGAAACAACTGATATGGCTGAGATAGAACGAGCCTCAAGAATCTGCTCTATTGTTGCACTGGCCCTACACCAAAATTGAACTGAACTGCCACTGCTAAGCTCTCTTGTGAATTTTGGATGAATTCACCAAGGGGAGATGGGTACTCGCCCAATCTCACTAAATCACCCAAGGGTTTCCGTCATGGGGCTACAATGAAGTAGAGAACTGAGTTCTCAAACCTCTCATGCAAGAAGAAAGATCAAATCCAAGAGGTCCTCTAATGAACTCCTCCTCCTCTTTTTATAGATCTGATGGACCCCTCTAGAACCTCCTATTTTATTATTATTTTAATCATTGAGCACATTTCACTCTTTTATTTCAATTAAAATATCTTTTTTAATGTGAGAAAATGGTAAATTGGCCACCATGCCTCCTCAGGGCACTGAAACTCACTTTTAATCGTCACATCTTGTAGATCTTCTCGTTCCGGTCCCAACGAGCTCTTACACTAATCTAAGTCACAGGAAACGTCCCTCAGGGTCTCGTGTTGGACACGGAACGTGCCCTAAAACATGTCGAAAGCGTTTTTCTTCATGTCCTCCAATCGAGACATGTGTTTTGGACACAACGAAAATGTGCCCTAATGCATTTGGCTCTTAGGACATGTGTCCTATGAAAAGTGACATTTAAAACCTGCAACATGGTTTATTTTTGGGTTTTTCTTGTCATTGTTTGCCGCCGAAGTTGAGTTTGCTCGTTATCGAAACCCAATTTGTTGTGCAGTGTGAGGAATTCCATCATATTCGAGCGCAATGTTCACAACTTCACATTGAGAACATTCACAACTTTACATCGTCCTGGACCTGAAGATGTAGGAGACAAGCATTCGTGTGCTTTGCTGAGAGTTTGGAGCACTTAAATTTCTTGTAAGTCGTGTTATAGCCTATGAAACTTAACTTTATTTTAAATCAGTGACCACATATAGATCGTGTCTTGAATTAAAAAGCCCAACTCCCCGTCATGTGCTCACTGCGCACTACACCTTTGAGGTCTAAAGGGAGGGAAAGCTCGATTAACGCTCTGGTCAACAATGAAGTTTGAACACATATAAATTTATAATTTATAAACTACTTTATGAGAAGTTTGAACATGATCGAACCTATTTGAAGTTAATAATAGAAGTTATAACATGAACAATGAACATTGAACTGTGAACATCATTGATGTAGTGAATTAGTAAACTAACTAGTAAATTACTACGTAAGAAATATTGTATACTAAATACTAAATAGATATCACCCTGATTCATATCTGTATGGATCAGACACTATTTATTAGTATTTTTAATATATATATATATATATATATATATAACGTGTCCCTTGTGTCCTATTTCTAGGGTCGCTGTGTCTCGTGTCCTCGTGTCATGTGACTTAGACACTAAGGTGATCTGCCAAGTATTCCTCCCGGAATGCCACCTTAAGTGTAATTAAGTGAGTCAGGCCCATTAATAACTATGTTTTTTGAAAGTTTTCAGAATGCAATGGAACGAAAGGCAAATTGTGAAAATGTTGGAATATACCAAGTGAATGCCATCAGACCTCATAAAAACTCCTCAAAACCCTTCCAGAAGTCCTTGGGCCCGCTAATAGAGTAAACCAACTCCTATGACCTAGTTGCCTCCAACCCTAGAAGTCCATCCTGACCATGTTGTAAGGGAAACCAGAAAAAGGAACATGACAATGATGCAAGGCAATAAGTTGAGACCAAAATTGATTAAGATGACATATCAAACTGTGGGCAAAGTACAATGATCCCCGCAATGAAATGCATTGTCCAAAGGAAATGATAAGACTAGAAGCAATGTTTTCCATGAAGTATCTAGCAAGAGAAGGGAAGCTTGAGGATGACCAAGTTACGAACAACACAACAGGGCCTCCTTTACTAGAATAGAGCTAATAAAATTTCTTGTCCCCAACGAGGGAGTGGGGCAAGTCATGCCTTGAAAAGATTGTAAAAGAAGAGTATACCTTGGAGGGATGGAAGAGTTTATGGCATTCACCCTAGCCTAAATGACTTAGTAGGGAAATATCATTATTTGTATTTCTAACACCTACTTATAAATGGATACTTTAATTCAGCTTTAGTGAACTTTTTCCATTGGTGAATCTAATATCATTATGGCACATAATCATATTTATATTTCTAACACCTACTTATAAATGGATAATTTAATTAAGCTTTAGTGAATGTCTTAGCCATTCAAACTGAGGTGATCACAGGCATCAATTGATTAACCTTGCTTTTGCTTGCTGATTGACAATTCTATGTTTAACTCTTTCTTATATCGATGAAATGATTTTTTTTAGCACAGAAAAATATCTTACTAGATCTAGATTAGAACTTGATTATCATGTTATTTTTCATCATTGCATTGTTCTATTGGAGGATTATTCTTATATACTTCAAAAGATATAGCTGTATTTTACCAACAAGAGTTTTGACATATTTACAAGCATAACATTAATTAATAGTATCATACATTGAAAATAAAGGATTGCTTTAATCAATAGTACCAAATAAAATACTTTTTGTAAGCAACATGTCTGTAAATTTGTATCGATTTTTACGATTTAAATACTGTGGAGGGTAAGCTTATAGCCATAGTCATATACTATATATATGGTTAGGTATGAATTTATAGTATAGTTACAATGCACATTCTATTATATATGGTTTATAGTTTAACATGTCAAAATGCTTGTAGTGTCTAACTGATAATAGCATGGATCAAAGAAGGCAGATGGCTACTTATCATTATAAATAAAATGAAGGCTTGTACATTCAAATTATTCAACCCTGTAGATCTTAGTGTTCCTTCAGTTGCTTGAGCCACTTTAGTAGTTATATCTTGCATTGGCATCCTCCATTACATTGGAAAAGTAATCATTGCCACCATATCCGTTTATAGAATTAGACACGCCCAGGAAAAAAAAACATTCTCAACTTATCTACTCCACCTTAACACGACTCAAAATATTTATAATTCAAGCTTTTAACAAAGGTGAAGCTCAACTCAGGTAGACCTTATAGAATTAGACACCCCCAGGAAAAAAATCTTCTCAACTTATCTAACCTACCTTAGCACAAGACTCAAAATATTTATAATTCAAGCTTTTTACAAAGGAAAAACTCAATTCAGGACTAGAAAATCTAAAGACCTCATATGGGTCTTTCTATCCTGTGTCGCTGAGGTATTCAGTTGCAGGGCTTGCTGGTTTTCTAGAAAAGCCACCTAGGTACATGACATATCCTAAGCCACAACAATTGCTTCTCCAAACCACCTCATTAGTGCTACATCAGATTGCCATCACAGTCATGCTGAAGGTAGAACACTGCTCTTGCTGTTAATTAGACAATCATGATACTTTGTTGGTTTGCCATCACTGTCATGTTGCTAAGGTAGAACTTTGCTCTCCCTGTTCATTTGATAACCTTCATTATTGAGCCGACATCAAGCCCAAAATTTCAATAACTGGACTTTTTTCAAGAGAAATTAAAACATTTCCCATGACCAAAACTGAAGTACAAATCTCAGATTTTAATTGTTATACTTTTTCTGGAATGGCTACGCATGCTTAGATATTCATGGTTGTAAATTTCTAGCTTCATCACATAAATTTCAATTATGCTCCTTGGTATCAACAATTTTCCAATACAAGGCAAGAATACTTGTGAATAATAAATATAATGTTTTTAACTCTTCGAAATCTAAAAGAAAATAAGAGCCTAACCTCTTTTGGACGTATTTCTGGGTTTCAAAGCACCACCATATCTTGCTGCCAGATCAGATGTCTGCAATTTGACTGTACTGTTATGTCAGCAGGTGCTCTGCACTGACATTCTCCATTCCGCATCATCAGGCAAAGTCTACAGTTTGGAAGTTTTTCTGCCCACAGAGCGACCTATATCTGTGCTGCCTCTGTATCTCTCAGTCATTTTAATGCTGCAAGGCGTCTGTCTTCTGTTAATTTCTGAATCCAGCACCTGGCAATTAATTCCTATCAGATTTTATTTCTACTGAGAAAAAACACAGCTGAGTTCTTAATAAACAAAAGATTATTCAGTGGAAACACAACCAATATCAATGACACATTAGCGTATCCAGATTCTGTCCAATCAAATCAGTTCTTCTTTAATAATATAATCAGAACCTACTTGGGTTCCCGTCCTGGGATAATGGGTCACTGTGAAAAATACATACAACAAATCTGGATCTGATCCAGCTGATCAAGCACAAGCCTTGGCTGATTTGGATATCCTTGCTGCACCCTTGCACCTTCCTCGAATCTGACACACTTGAATGGAAGTCCTTCTCCATTCAATCGCTGAGATCTCCTCTTAAGTCTTGTGCTATGTGTTGCGCCTTTCTCCTCTTCTTAGCCTTGCTTTTATAACCTCTCACTGAGCTAATTCGCTAACCCTAATCTCCAAAATGATTGATGACTGAGATTAGATCTTGCCTCACTTGAAATCAACTATTGAGATTAATACATAATTTATTAAAGTAAATGCTCTACTTTTCCTTAGTTTCTTTAGCTCAATAGCCAACATAATTAATTTTGTGCTTTTCCTATGTTGGACTTAGGCTAAATTGCAAAACTGAGCAAGTATTATAAGGAGACTTTGGAGGACTTTTGCATCCCTAGACACTTAGGCCTGTGCAAAAGTACCTGCACAAGCAACAAATTTCAACACTCCCTTTTAGTGAGAGAGGTACTTTTGCCACCTGCAACTAGCTCTGCCTCTGATCTTGGAACAATATCCCACACCTCATTCACTACCATGGCTGCTCCATTTGAATTGGAGGCCTTCTCTGCCACCTAGTTCAGAATCTTCTTCGAATGCCTTCTCCCTTTGAACTTGATCCTAGAAGCCTCCTACTCCTGAACATCTTGCAAAGTCCTTTCATACCATGAGATCTTCTTGATAGTCTTGGAAGGATTTGTTGACTGCTCCTCCCCACCTGAACTTGAAGGTCAAATCCCTTCTACTTTGCTCAACCTTCAGAGCTTCCTGCTCCTTGTTCTCTTCTGCTTGCCTTTGCTCGAATAAGTTGGCCCTTTAGCCTATACAAGTTGCCCTCTCTAACTCTAATGATGTGGACATTGTCAGAGCTAGATCCCATGGGTCTGATGAGTGCCCATCCATCCTAGAACGCTGCAACAAACCTCTTATTCTATATGATAGAGACTGAGAACAAACTTCTCTTGAGTTCTAGCACCCATAACATGTCTTTCACTTTCAACATTTCTTCTAACTCAAGCTGGAAACTTTCAACATACATTTTGGTGGGTGTTCAAGGCTTAAATAAAACAAACGGAAAATCCCCACCAATTTCAATTATTGTTAATGGAGAGGGTGATCACATGAATAAACAATTTGATTAAGAAATATAACCCATGAGAACTGCCTGTCCATTAACAAAACCTAAGAAGCATGTGCAAGTTATGCGTGTACAAAGTCGATGAAAGTTACGCTGGGCAGGTTACAGTTGTGAACGTGAATTACTGGAGGTAGGTTATGGGAGTTGATGTGAGTTGCGTCAGGGATGGGAGTTACAGGGTGTTCATTAAAGCACACTTTTCAAATAATTAATTTCATTATGTTCTAAATTATATATAAATTAATAAATTAATATTTTTTATTAATATGATATATAATAATATTATAAATTATTATATTTCATATATAATATATATTATAAAATAAAAATTATAATATATTATATTTTTGAAAAATATATATAGTTGAACCTAATGTTGAACCTTATTCGAATTTCATCGCTAAATTCAAATTCGATTTGAACTTCATTGTTGCCGAATTTGAACTTGAACCCGAACCATCTGGCATTGGTCTTATGACATGCAAAGCACTTGACCTTAGATAATTCCTTCTTCTTCTTCAACTTTGAGATTGTGAGGTTAACTCCTCACTTTTGCTCGAACCTTTTCCTTTGCTCGTCATTGTCTTACCAACAAAAGCCAGGGCCTTGTCACCTTCTAGCTTGTTGGCCTCGACCTTTGATTACTCCCTCATATCCTCTTGCATGCAGTCATCCCATATCCTATCAAATGAGGGCTAGTCCTCCGGAGCATAGATTCCTTTGACGAACGGATCCCATGTGTCTAGGAACCCATTCAACGCCACATTCACTAATTGAGTGTCGTCCACTTCCCCCCACTACCGCAAGATGATTACGATCACAAATTTGAGTGATTTTCATCAAGTAATTTGTCACTAAGTCAGATCCGATCATCTACATAGATCAAATCTTGTCCCTCAACACCATTTTCTTGTTAACAATCGTGCTTTGGTATAAACCCACCAAAGCATCGGACATCTTCTTGGTTGACTTCTTCTCTGACAAATGGTCTTTTATTGCGTCCATGATTGCCCTTTGTGCCTTTATGTCCCGTTTTGCTAGGACAACCTTCTCCGTGGCCTCTGTCGCCTCCGAGATCACTTTCTCAACAATCTCCCAAATATTTCCTTGATAATCAAAATGACCGTACCCTTCCCAGGAAGCAAATTTAAGGCTTCATCAAACTTGTGTTCAGACCAAAGACCCATTGTAGTCATCTCACCAAATCTTGTGGAAGATATGTGCCAAGTCTTGTTAAACACAATTGTCTGAAGAAAAAATCTGCCTAGCCCTTTAGGCACCCAACTGAGCTTAATCCATCAAGCCCAATAAAACACTAGTTGGTTGCTTAGTCCTTGAAGCACCCATGAACTTAACCAGCCAAATTTTAGATTTGTTGGTTTTTGTACGAACTGTCTCGATACCCAAGCACTGCCTGTCACTTTCGCAGCGATGACCAACTGAGAACTCATGTTCTCAACACCCAACACACTCTACGCGATGCTCTGCAACCTTGTGCACCTGTGTTTCCCTGTGACTAACTGATACCCTTGTTGATCCTGTTCTCCTTGTGTGGTATGATGCTTTCTGCAGGTGCTGTCAACTTGCTAAAACCTCATGCGAACCTGATGTAAAGAACCACATCCATTGCTCAACCACTAAGCCTTCTTGACCGCTGAAACCCTGTGTGCGGCTACAGGCCCAGTCTTATTCATCGGACCATGTAACCTCCATATGTTTATGCTTCGACCCCATGGTCACGTCCCTACTCTCTGCTACTTCACAGTTGGTTGGGAGAAACTTTCTTGGTGGTTGCCAATTTGAGCTGCAACAATCATTGATGGCAACTGAACCTTCACCTTACCTGCTGATGGTTGGCTGGCCCATCCTTGCAATCCCACTATCTCCAGCCCACGCCAACTAGGCTTTGTCTACTAGCCTGTTGGACCTTGTCCCCTGGATTTTCTGTTGCCTACGCCCACGTACTAACAGTCTGACGGATTTGTCAGTGCTATGGCTATAGTCCATGACTACGTTCTAATGGCCCACTCGCAACTGTTAGCCACCACAACCTCGATTCCCTTTTCTCTTTTTTATTTTTTGTTAAACATCCTTTACATAGCTCGGATTTCGGTCCCTGTATGAAACAAAAATTTCGTCTTCAGCTGCTTCAACTTGCTGTACAAATTTCACTCAGCTGAAACTCAAGACAGGCTGTAAAATTTTCTTTGCTGCCGCGTACAGTTGTGGCCAAACCTGGCCTTTGCAACGTCTGTATTAACTTGGCTTCTATAACTTTGAGATCAACTTTCTTAAAGTTTATGCTCTGGTACCATGCTAATTTCTGAATCCAACACCTAGCAATCTAGTAGATTTTATGTCTATTAAAGGAAAACACAGTTGAGTTCTTAACATAAACAAAAAATTATTCAGCAGAAGCACAACCAATATCAATCACACATTAGCACACACAAATTTCTGCCCAATCAAATCATTTCTTCATTAATAATAACCAGTACCTACTTGGGCTCCCGTCCTGGGATAATGGCTCATTGAGGAAATATATACAAGTAGTTTGGATCTCATCCAGCTGATCAATCCCTAATCTTGGCTGATCTGGATCTTCTTGTTGCACCCTTTTACCTTTCTCGAACCTAGCACACTTGAATGGAAGTCCATCTCCACTCAATCACTGAGATCTCCTCTCAATTCTTGTGCTCACTGTGTGGTGTGTCTTTCTTCTCTCCTTAATGTTGCTTCTATAACTTTTCATTAAGCTAAATCCCTAACCCTAATTTCCAAAGTGATTGATGCTTAGATTAGATCTCGCCTCACTTGAGATCAACATTTGAGATTAAAACATAATTCACTAAATTAAATACTTTACTTTTCCTTAGTTTCTTTAGCTCAATAGCGGACATAATTAATTTTTTGCTTTTCCTAAGTTAGACTTTGTCTAAATTATAGAAGCAATTTAATACTTGAGCAAGTATTGTAAGGAGACTTCGGGCGACTTCTGCACACCTAGACACTTGGGCCTGTGCCCGCCCGAGCTACAAACATCAACATCTTTCTCTGGCGCATGCCCTAGCAGCTAGCAGGTTTTTACAGATTTGTTTGCTATAGGTATTTGTGCTCTCACAAACACATTGTAACTCCAGGTCTGTAACTCCTGTCTGCGGACAGATTTATTTGTTGCTCCATGGGTGTCCCATGTCTCACAATTACTATGCAACCATGCTTTTTCTTTCAGCGTTATTGCTGCCTAAAACCAACAAGGATTGTTTTCCTCTGCTTTTTTTCACACTGCTGAAAAACATGCATCTAGTGCTATGAAAATTGTGATTTCCTGTGTCTTCCTTGTTTGAAATGGTTTTCTTCTTTCATGGGATAACTATTCTCATTGTCTATCTTGCATGGAGTTCCAATTTGCTGGTTTTATGTGGGTCTGTTTCTTTGCCATGGAATTCGCTCTGACACCTACTTCCATAGGTCTGCTACATAAGAAAAGTCTCCCTACTGCTTGTTGGGTTTATTTGATGCTCATTTCTCCATGTTTTCTTGGTGATGCCTTCTGTTTCTACTCCTGCTATCCTCTCACACTGTTTCATGTGGCAGACTACAAGTCAGGCTAGTACTCATATGGAAAAGCGCCTGCACATCCTTCTGCCTGTTGGTTACTCTGCAGATGACTCTGCTTTTCTCTGATAGGTCTCTCTGTTTGGCTCTGGGTCTCATGCTCCTTTTCATGCCTCTATCCCTCCTTCCCTCAAACAGTCCTATAATCCCAATTCAATTTCGGTATGACTAATCGTAATGCTTCTTCTCCCGTACCTAATCATGTTCCGAAATATCCCTATGCTAAACCAGCTGTTCACACTGCACAACCTCATAACATCATCCATCAATCTATGATGGTAGATGTTGCCTTGATGTGTAATTCTTGCATGTATATCTTCACATTTCTTGTATCTGGTAATGATAACTTGAATTGACCAAATTTTTAGAGATGTTCTACTTGATAATCTAATTAGGTTACCCACATAGGTGTCAATGTCCTTAGTTGTGTGGCTTGTAAGTATTTTGTGTTTGGGTGTGTACTTAACTGTTGTAATTGTATGCAGGTCTTCAAGGATTTTTTGGCACATATTGGAGCTCAGTGACGACCATCATAATATATGGATAATAAGTATGTTGTAAGCCCCTTGACGATTATCAGAATTTCATGAACAATGAATATTTTGTAAGCTCTCTGATGATTATCAGAATTCGATGTTGTAAGCTTCCTGATGATTATCAGAATTTCATGAATGATGAATACATTATAGCTTCAACACATTGAGGCATGTATCAACTGATGATATTTTTGAACAATCCTTGGTTGTACGACTTAACATTTGATAAGTCATAAAGTGTTAAGAATGAACACAAAGTCTATGATCTTTCATGCATTCCAGTTTTCATGTCTTCTCTTGTAGTGGAAGTAAATCATAATAAAATAAGGGTAACTCTGAAAGTCTAATTCTTTCTCTGAAGGACCCTGCAGTCTTTTATGGCTAACGGCTTTTCTTATTAGTCTTTGATGAGCGATGTTTATGTCATTACATGTCTGTTGTGTAGACTTATGTTTGGAAATTTTGCTTTGGTCAAACTAATCATTTCTTTGTTAGTTGTGTGAACAGATTATTTTTCAAAGCATTTTTTTTCTCGTGTGTTTGGGCTTGTGATATTGAGCAATTAGTTTCATCATTCCAATTTCTTAATGCATTAGCAAGAAGATCTGAGGAATTAAAGTAATGCATACTAGACATGCATCTTCATAGCAAGTCACATAACTGTTTGCAATTTTTCAGTTTGATTGTGCGGCTCGTTTCTTTTGCTGGGCAAATTTATATTGTCAATACAATAATGTAAAAATTCTAGCTATTGCAGGGCAGTTTGAGCTTCCAAATCCCCACTATATGGTATTTGATGCCTCCTCCACTATCACTACTCCCACTTTTGGGGACTTTGACCTGAATGGATCAGGTGCCAAATAGATCCATCTTTGGCCATATCTAGCACATATTTGTACTGTCACTGGATCCATATAGATTCTAATTGGATGAGAATCCATACAAAGCTGCTTTGCAATTAAAATAAAAACCAGAAAAATGATAATGTATACATAAACCAGAAAAAGATAAAAATCCTTATCCTTGAAAGCACTACTATAAGGAAGCTTTACCTCCTCATTTTGAATAACTTCACACGAGCATAAAGAGTAAAAGAGGACAACAAGAGTGCAAGCTTATTTTTCAATCCAGATAGGCTGGTTTTCATCTCAGGACACAGATATATGCATTTTTTCATAATTTGATGATTTTATTAGTTTTTTGTACTGAGATAAGTTTTACAAGGAGTATAGCTAATGACTTCAACCATTTTGTCCCTTGAGAAGATGCATCCTCGTCTCAAAATTTCTCCAAGCTTTCATGTCCCGTGTTGTAACTAAGCTGCTGAAGAAGACACTGAAGCCTCCTAGAAATTAAGGTCTCCATTTTGAAGATGTAATTGTGAATGGAAGAGTTATAGGTGGGGTGGGTTGGTTGGGCGAATTTTTGTAGGTGGTTAACCAATGGATGAAACTAGGGGTATAGTATCTCTTTCACAAGGATTAAAACCAATCTATGTGGCATCATATATACAAAATCTAACACCCCCGACTTTGCTCTTAATAAAACTATAAGGAAATGCAATTTTTTTTCCTTATATCAAAAAAACAATAGATTGATGATGCCATGGCTACAAAAGCAAAGGCCACATGTCATCATGTCTACGAAAGTCTTTCCTAAGTTGTCACAACTTGTCATCTTCCCTAGTAGTGCTACAACCACGGTGGCTTGGCCAGCATGAGCTAGACACACTTGGACTATGCCTCACACTCACACTTAATCTTTTTATAGGTGTTCTCTTGAACGTTTACTTCATTAACCTAATCGTTCCATGCAAAGAAGCAACAATACACCATGCAACATGATGTATGAGACTAACAAAAGTTCTTATAACTTGGGTGGCCCAACCCAACATAACACCCATATAGCAAAGAGTTGAAGCTCATACAAGATTGTACAACCTTGGAGTTTTGCTACTCCCAAATACAAAGATCATGCCACATCTGGCATAACAAAGCTCATATAGGATTGTCACATGACCCTTGTGCAACCAACTCGTTTCCTCCAAGGTGGTGCACCTACAAACATGAAAAATTCCTTCTTGTGTTCTTCTTTGACTCACATTATGATTCTTTTTCCATGGTTGTGGTGTGCGTGTGTTCCTCAAGGAGTTGTAGTCTCCAGTGGCAGAGGATTGCACATTTCCCAGAGAAAAAATAAGCAATCAATGCTAGATTAGGGCAAGACTTAACTTGTGTTTGAGCAGTGTTTGCTTGTCTTCAGAAGTTGTGCAACTGTCGTCGACAATACTCAGTCGTTGTCATGACAATTCAGTTAAGACAAGACACAAGCACTACATGAAAGGATAGATCACTACAACACTAAACAATTAAGAGGAACACTTGATGACAGTCAAAACAATAGTTCTTATGAACAACGGTAGGCTCCAAAATCATAGGCAGAATTTTGGAGTCATTCATCATTTGGAGTTGCGCCACTATTCTAACTCATCGATGTGCTAGCGGACTTGTGCGTCCACACTTCCACCCCATGTGTCGATTTGGTAGTTGGCCAATTTGTCATGTCCCATATTCCACACTCATCCTTTGTCCATTCAACCACATATTTGCTTATTTGTTCCAATCGCACGTCATACTCGTGTACACTCTCTACACTGATTGCTCATCGTCGCATGGTGCCACCTCATGCTTTAGGTATCCAATGCGTCCAACTTGGCATGCTTCCTTGCCCAAGGTGACCAACATGCCCCATCTCATGCTTGAGGCGAGGTAATAATGCACGATTTGTGTGACTCACTCTCCCTTGTTGTCATGCGACTCACTCTCCCTCGTTGTCATGCGACCTTCGTCTGCGGTTTGGTGTGCGGGCACATGCCCGACCTAAGAGTTGGGGGTCTTACATCCTCCTTCACCCCAAGTCATTGTTGTCCTTGGCAATTCGGGTGTTGGTGCTCCATGGTAATGTTGACAGTGCTAGAAGCCGACTACAAGGAAGGGGGTCTCCCTGATGTGAAGTCCCAATTAGACCCCACACCATTTGGAATTGGAGCTTCAATAGTGGACACGAAGCCATCACTTGCTTTTCCAAAGAATGATACTCTTCCTATGCTAGAATAGAGAAGCCAAATCCCAAATCTTAGGTTCCAAGCCCTTTATTTGAGTTTTGAGGGTTTATTTATAACAAAAGAGATGATCCTTCATCTCCTTTTGTGACCTTTGAGCTTCACTCATGACTCTTGGACTTCTTTCGTCTTTACTCTAACTAATGAGTCTTCACATTCCACATCTAGCTCTTGGACTTCCACTTACATTTATACTTTATTTCCAAATACAATAAGACAAAACTGCATATAAGACGAAATGGCTAGAGCTTAATAAGACAAATTAAATACATTAAGCTTGAGTTTGAGGAAACTATAACTCAACAACTTCAATTTGTAATTCTGTAGTTACATATTGTGCGATTATGTCGTCAAACATTGTAAGAAGGTTTGACTGATATCAAACTCGGGCCTCCATAGAATCTAGGTAAATGGTTTTGGAACCATTTTGTGTCTCATTCCATATTAAGAACAATCTCATATTAATTTTAGTAGGGCCAACTATATACTTCTGCATGTTCTGTCTATTGACCCCCAAATCTTCTTTGGTAGTGCCCTGCTTCAGACTGTTCAAGTATTCCTCGATTTCTTGCCTGATGATGTTTTTTCCTTTTGTCTCTGCAAATGGCCCAACTGAGGGGATCTTGTGTGCCTTGACCGAGGAATCCAAGCTATTATATAACTGTGCATAAATAGTTATAATGTTGGCCACGAAAGCACCGAGTTGTTTGTTACTTTGTGCGAGCGTTCTAACCTCGACCTTTTCCAACTCTGCTTCTTGTCTTGTCTTCTTGGCCAACTCTGTTGGTGCGTTCTTGTACTTGATGCCCCATTCATGGATCGTGATAATGGCTGCATGAATTACTTTCAGAGCTTTCACATTTTTTCGTGACCACTTCTGCATATCATGTAAGGGCAATATTGCCTCATGCAACGTGCCCAACTCCTCGTAAAACTGCCTCATGGTGTCTTCCAATGCCTGGATCTCACCATATATAGCTGCTTGAAGCTCTTTTAAATAAGAGTGTGGAAGACAACCTCTGATTTTCAACTTGGAGTTGTTCTATTTGTTGCCTTACAACATCTAAATCCTTTGCCATCTGTTTGTTTTTTGCCATCAAGAAGTTTGTATTTGCATTTGCAACTCCGGTAAAGGCCAAGTTTGTTGCTGTAATTTTCTGTGGATTCCTTCTGTTGTTGTTGACGATCACCTTTTCTGTGTGAATGAAAGCAGGATGTGCCTGATCATTAGGGAAATATTTCCTCCTTTCATGTACTATTATGTTTTGGAGTTGATTAAAGGTCAAGCCATAAGCATCCATGATCATGTCATCGTCTTGAGGAGAGATTCCCACTTCACTGCCTGGGGTGTGCCCATCTGTAAGGGGAGGTGAAGGTTGATTGGTAATATGTTCTACAATGGGCATGATGTCGACCTCTTCGTTCTGCTCCTCATGTTCAATGCCCATATTCTAGGCTAATATTTGCTCCTCAATTCTTGTGCAAACTCTTGATCTTGCTTTTGTTTGTTTTCTTCTTCTTCTAGTTGTTTTTGCCCTTCTTCTAGTTGTTTGAGTCTTGCTTCTTTCTCCTTTCTTTTTAGTTCTTCTCGTGCCTGCATTTCCTCCTTTTCTTTCCTTTCTTGTTCTTCCTTCTGCATCTACTCTTCCTCTTGCTTTTGTTCTTCTTCCTACATCTTCTTTGCTTCTCGCTGCTTCCTTATCCTTTCCACCACCAAAACCGCTTTTAGAATGCTTGGATCTGCGTTGAACTTACGACTCTACTCCTCTCCTAGGTTATGGACAACCTTCCTCTTGTACTTGATGCTCACTGGGGCGCGCTCTTCCAACTCCCTTGCTTCCTGGGTAACACTTTGCTCTAGAATTGCACTGGAAGGGCTTGCCTCATTGCGCAGTGTATGTGACCGAGAGGCATTATAACAATTCTTGATCTTTTCTTCCTCTGGCCTGGCATAACTCTTATAGAACAAGACAAAGTGTAACTTGGCACAATGTCTCTTGCAAACTCCTTTGGGATCATATCAATGAAAATCCATTGTAATGAACGTAAGGCTTACTAATTCTTTAGCTTCAACTTTTGCGGCCTTTAAGTTCCTAATCACATAAGATCCCACTTGCTAAGGAAAGGTAGGCGAGGATGCCTTCTTTCTCTGCAATATTGAAGATAGACCCGTGGCAAGATGATATGCAACCTCTTGCATGATTACTTTGTTCATGGCATACCTCGGCAAGAGATGGGGTGGTTTCTGATAGCAAAACACTTTGAGGTATGTACCATCTGGTGAGGCAAACCAATCTGCTACTTCCATCACTGAATTCATTGCCTCGTCAGACATGCAAGTGGCCTCTTCTTCAAAGATCATATGATATAAGACCTTGAAGAAGTGCTCAACAAGTTTTTAGTAGACTCCTCGGTAGCTGCATTATGCTAACAGTCTCCAATAAATATGGATAAGAGGCTCCTTAGGTGTCCATTTCCATTCCAAGTGAGGGAATTCATTACGAGCATATATTTCGTTCAACAAGTAGGGAAACATGTAGAATTGTTGTTTCTTGCCTTGCGAGTGTTTTTCGCCTCATTCAAGTTGATATGTAGCTACTGAGACACAAGATGAGACCGGTTGAATATCTTCCCTTCGGAGACAATCTGATATAGCATGGAGGCCCATCCTTTTGGAAAGGACTCAACGTTCCTGTGTCCATAGGCTCAGCAATAGAAAACTATAAAGTATTGAAACATCATTCTAAGTGACTTAGTCTTGTAAGTATTATTAAGTGTTTGGTGAAATTTTGATGGTTCTTTCCACCATGACTTAACCACTTCCTTAGTGTTTAGATAGCCTGAGGTTGCATAAAACTGTGAATCCATATGTCGTTCAGGCTTAGGAAAATTGTAGATCAAGTGGATGTCATGTGGTTGGTAGGATGCAAGATGTTGTCCACTAGCATTGTTCAAAGACATGCTCTTGGTATCAAGGCCTTGCAAAATCCGTCTAATGACATCTGCACATGGTAAGGCTAGGAATCTGCAGGCAGCCCTGTAGAACCGAAATCTTTGGATGTTGATGTTAACCTGTCTATCCTCTATATCTTCTTTGTACTCTGTCGCAGTGAATGCATTCTTAATGGTATGCCAAGTGACAATGGAATCCTTCTCAGTGTAACACAGTGTATTAGATAAAATTGGAACTGATATTGAGGGACTGCCAATGACTTCCTTGATACTGCTCTCTGTGGCCTCCTTTGATGTTGATTTCTTGGGTGGTATGGTGTTGTTTGATGACGAGAGAGTGATATGTTCAGGGTCTACAATACTTGTTACAAGAGGTGCACTCATGGCAATAACAAGTTAGCTTAAACAATCAATTCAACAATAAACTTTAATGCAACAAAATAGCCACTGAGATTGTGCAATGTTGGGTTGCAAGGAGGCATAGTGAGCTCTGGAATTGTGCAATGCATAGTGAGAGAGGGATATTGCGTAGTTGTGATTGGTAGGAGACTAGCTTGTGGACTGGAATTGCGCAATACACAATCTCAACTGGTAGAGAGAGAGAGAGATAGAGAGAGAGAGAGATTGCACAATACACAGTTTTAGTGGCCAGGTAGGGCCACTGCTGGTTGTGATATTGCAATGCGCAGCTAGGAAGGTCAGTGAATATGCAATGCACATTTGTAAGTGGCAAGGAAGGGCCTTGCTGCGTAGGATTGCGCAATGCGCAATAGGGAAGGTTATCAAGACCTTAAGGTTGTGCATTACAACCCGAGAGAGAGGCAAATTCCAGATCTGAGATTGGCGAAGGGACGTGTATATTAGTCTTGGAATCTGTTAGATCAATCACAACATCAACCAGATAAGATAATGTAAAAGGAAGAACATGCATGCATAAATAACCCTAGCAATAGTAACTGCTGGTAGGCGAAAATACAAAAAAGGGATGTGACACTTGTAAAAATAACTCAAAAGACTGAAACGACACTTGTACAAGGTAATAATAATAGAAACACCACTTACTACAAGAAGAATCGGGCAAAGTGACACTTGCAAACACAAAAGCGACCAAAGCGACGAAAAACATAGCAAAAAACGACACTTGAGAAACTTACACGGAAAAGTGCTACAAAGTCAATCCATAGCTACTTGAACTCGTGAGGATGACTAGAGCTCCAATGTTGAATGTGAAAATGAGCTCTACAAGCCTTTATTATATAGATTTACAATCACGAGATTACAATTAGGGTTTCCGACGGGCATGCCTGAAAACAAGGAGAAAGCGACACTTGTCTTTAGATCTGAAATGGAAATTGGTGCCACTCTGTTAGGAAGGAATACACACTCTGTATTATCTAGGGATGCACACTTGGTTGATCTAGGGGACTAAGTAGTCCACTAACAGAAGAGATTGTGCAATTCCCAGTAACAAGGGATTGCGCAGTTCACCAACACAGTGGATTACATAGTTTTGACTCTTGAGTCACATTGAGGGATTGCGTAGTTTGCTTGCTCAATCACCGACTGTGTCACAAGATTGCGAAATTGAGTTCCTCAAGGAGTTGGAGTCTCCAGTGGCAGAGGATTGCACAATTCTCGGAGACAAGATAAGCAACCAGTGCTAGATTAGGGCAAGACTTAACTTGTGTTTGAGAAGTGTTTGCTTGTCTTCAGAAGTTGTGCCATTGTCGTCGACAATACTCAGTTGTCGTCAAGACAATTCAGTTAAGACAATACACAAGCGCTACATGAAAGGATAGATTCCTATGACAACAAACAATCAAGAGGAACACTTGACAACATTCAAAACGACAGTTATTATGAACAAGGGTAGGCTCCAAAATCGAAGCATAGGCAAAATTTTGGAGGGGGGTTCTAGTAGCTACAACTCTTGACAACACACTAGTAGAACTCTAGCTTCTCTATATGGGTCTAACTTTATAGGGTTTATTTTTTCAGGAAGTATTGTTTCATCCCGTCAATCACCATAGTATCCTTAGCTTGATTTGAAGACATAGTTTCTTTCATTCTCTTCATCGACGACACACTTACAAAAGCAAGTCAAACCTCAGTTGTTTTGATTAGGAGGGGAGGAGAGTAAGAATGTGCGAGTGAATGATGTCAGAGTCCTAGTTTCATCTCCAGTGTTGCTCCGCTGCCAGCGAACCTATTTAGTACCCAAGCAGAGTCACTACAGGGATACAAGCATCGCTTCGCTGCCAGTAGGCTTGTTCGGTACCCCGGAAAAGTTACTTGCTTCACCTCTCTAGGAAGGAAGCCTTTCTCTTCTTTCACCCTTTTATTTGTTTACGCTTACGCACTTATTTATTTACCGAGGTGGAAGGGGGATCCCGAATTATTGAGAGCAAGAGAGGTTGTTCCTTCATAGACAGAGTATATACTCTGAATTAAAGTTTGCTTGCTCAAACTTCCTTTTCTAGTTGACCAAGTTGACAAGTTAAAATCAATCAAACATAAAAGTTGATTCAAGAAAGAAGATCCTATTAAGGATTCAAGCATCGTAGATTTACTAAGGTTTTCTCTGAGAAAGAACGTATTTTCTGTCCAAACATCGCAAACTAAAAGATAGAAGGCCCATGCAAAGAAAAGGAATAGACAGTTAACTAGGCGTTGGTAGTTGTACAATGTCCTTTCAAACTTTTCCATGCTTATTTAGAACCAAAACACAACTTTCATACAAGGTTTATTGCGAAGAAACCAAAAGAAAAGAGGAAGATGATAGATAAAACAAAAGAAAAAAATCCAAACAAACTACACTAGACTAAACCTACTCCTAAACTAACAAAAGACAAGTCAGGCTTATGTAAAATGAAATTTCCAATGCAACCAACGAAGTAGTTCCTGACCTTTACCGACGAGGGAATAAACAAGAAAGGTCATCAAGTAAAGCATGAGGAAAGAAAGATAAGCCACGACATGCTCTAAAGCTCGAAGGCGCAAAACACTAGTGGGAAAATATGACAAGAAAGCATGTGCTAAACATTTTATCACTGAGTCATGATACACATTGCAACAACCTTTCATATCAAAACATCCATTCGAATTATCAATCTTGGCAAACATCAAGAAAGATAAAAGCTTATTCCTAGCCCCATCGAGCTTGCAAAGTAGGATTTATCCAACCATTAAGCAATAGGGTCGTGATAACCGGGTGAAGGATCTTGAAACTGAAAGGTAGATTCATTTTTAATATTTGCAGCCAATACATGAAGATTATTCCGTGAGAGAATATCAATCTGATCATGTTTGGAACACTCATCAATATTGTGAGATCTTGACATAACCAATGTTACTTGGGAGCGGGAGCGGAAGCGGGAGCGGGAGCGACCATTTTCAGAAGCTCCCGGTTTGGGAGTGAATCCGGGAGCGATTTTTTAAAAATATATATATATTTTATATTTTTAAATTTTTGATACATATATGTCAACAAAAACATGTAGAATGATGAATTAGACATAAAAAACATAAAAAAAACATAGATTGATCATTGAACCATATCACATCAATCAGCTAGAAATTATAATCGTCATCAACCATGTCCACGAGATAGTAATTTTACACATATTACAACTGCAACAT
Source organism: Pinus taeda (assembly GCA_000404065.3). Classification (NCBI taxonomy): domain Eukaryota; kingdom Viridiplantae; phylum Streptophyta; class Pinopsida; order Pinales; family Pinaceae; genus Pinus; species Pinus taeda. The sequence continues at coordinate 25,709 of APFE030057441.1, forward strand.
ATTGAGTCTCATGAATCATGATTCATCACATTCAATCTTAAAGTTTCAACTTCAAGTTTTTAAAATTGAAATTAAATAGCATTTATCATCATTGATCACCAAAGTTGTACAGGTACTTGTAAGCTAAGTTTAACCATTACAAGAAGTAATATCTTTAGATATTTCTAAGTCCTAACTTCTAACTGTTAACATGATATGAAATGTTATAAATTTATAAAATGAAACATGAATAATGAAATGAAATGAAACAACTTTAGTCTTTCGCGAAGCATCATATTCATAATTCACAATCATTACCAATGAGTTATATTTGCCAAGGCCCAACTTCAAACTTCAAATTTTCATTGTCACAGTGATATATTGTTTACAAAAAATATCATTATGATATGAAAGAGTCAAGAGTCAAGAGTCAAGGACTCAAAACTCAACAGTTATGAAAACTAAAGTCCAATAGAAACTAAAAAAGACAAGTACACTGTAAATGATAAATCTACATGTGGCCCTTGCCACGAGAGTCTCCAGGAGTATAAGTAGGTCGTGTTGGTCTTCTCGGAGTCTCCCGCACATACCGACGACCAGAACTAGAAGCTCCACGTGAGGGTGTAGATGGAGGTGGCGACAGCAAAGGAACAAGACTCGGACCTCGAGCACTGCTACTGGATGGTGGAGGTGGAGGTGGAGGTGGCATGGAAGCATCATCTTCGTCCCTTACAAGTTCCTCTTCCAGTTCTTCAATATGTATAATGCCATCCTCCAAATTGTCATCCTCTGGGTCACTATCCCAAATTTTATGTGGGATCCTCATGAGCCCGATCACAGTAATGACTCAACAACCTCAAGTTGTAGTGCACATAAACCAAGCTTTCTGCTTGGTTTTCATTGAGCCTGTTCCTTTTCACATTATGTATGTAGCTGTAGGTGCTCCAACACCTCTCTGCAGAAGAAGTATTTACAACCTGTGAAAGAACTTTTTTTGCCAATTTGGCAAAAGTCCCTGCCCGCCATATGTTTCCCACCATGTGAGAGTATCAAATCTATCTCTATCGTCCATTGCATGGAAGTTACCATACAAACCAGTGCCACTGAAGTATCTGCCTATTTCAAGGCGCACAGCTGCACATTCCTCCCTGTCAGATACCAATTTTTCTAATGCTTCCAAATATCCTCTAGTTACCTCTGGATCTAAATGGGGTTTGGTCCTAACCCCACCCCCTGCTGCAGGTTGGCCCAACCAAGACGTAGAGTAGTATTTTGGCGTAAGGATATACGCCAAGCAATGTAGTGGAAGATTAAGTCTATTCCATCGTTCACACACACAATCGTGAATCAGTTTGTACAAGTCGGGATCTCTGTTATGAACAATATCTTTTATTTGCCCCAACATGGTGTCTATTTGCTCATACACCTCACCAATCACTGGGTTGTCTATATCTGCAAACCGAATCATGTGATAAATGGGCTTGGTGAAATCCAAAACTTGCCTCACACTTGTCCAAAATTGGCCATCAAGAGCGGCCTCCTCCACCATTTGAAAACCTCCCCTGTCAGCTGCATTTGTAGCCCTTTCCTTCAATACCTGCCAATGTGGACTTGATACCATGCTAGCCATTGACTCTCTTACCTTCAAAAGGCGCTT